>JASDQU010010274.1:176341-195306 GCA_032191745.1 Picea mariana | reverse complement strand
TACAGGCCTTTCATCTTGGAGGTTTATGGAGTCTGTGAGAGGGTATAAGGCTTCCGATTTCAGTAATTCAGAGAAGTGTTTTTTGAATTCCCCATGTTTAATTAACTCAGTGAGTGGCACAGGAATTCTGATTTTCTGAATCTCATGTTCGAAATTGAAAGAAGACATAGGCTTTGGGATTTCTCTAATTTCAGGAACATGATTATGGAAAATGGGGGAGAGAGGTTGGGCCTTCTTACCTCTATCTGCTACTTTATTAGTAGGTTTCTCTGTTCTATTGGATGGCTCAGGAACGTCAGGTGTTGCTGCCCTTTTGTCAGACCTCAAGTTGTACCTGCCTCGGCCGCCGCTAGCTTTGTCTCCTTTGCTCAATTCGTTCAGCTGACCATCCATGAGAGACTCTTCATATGCTGATTGGGTTAGATGAGGGAAAGGGGGAGTGACTTCTACACTGTGAATTTTAGGTTCAGGCTCATCTGTTTCCCCTTCTTCTTCATCAGCTACAAAATTTTTCTGGAAGGGAGCCTGAACTCTTTGGTCATCTCTATCTCTTTCCTTCTCTCTATGCATAGTTGCAGGAGAGAAATTATTTGGCCTTCTGAAACCTCCTTTATTTTCGATGTTCTGAGGGCCCTTGTACATTTGCTTCCTCTCCACCTTCAATCTCTCCACCTCTTCTTTAAGGAGGTTCATAACTCAGGTCAGCTCATTTACTTGAGAGTGGGGCAATGATGGGCCGGAAGTTGAGGCTTCCGATTTTTCTTTTCTTCTGTCTGTGTGGGCCTGGTTTCTCAGTCTGTCAGCTGCCAATATATTGGATTCCACTTCTATAGCTACATCTTGCATCTGGGCCAAAGAGGTGGCTCTTCTTTCTCTTAACATGAGACAAAAATCAGGGTCAAATGCGCTAGCATAGGAAATTTGAGTAGAGGCCTCCGAAGGCTTAATCTCTGCAGGAATCTTGTTGTACATCTTATTAAATCTTTTGGAGAAGTCTGAGACAGACTCTCCTTCCATCTTCCTTAGAGACCCAAACTCATTCATTTAATACATATAATATTTTCTATCTCCCCACTTCCTCAGGAAAACGTTATCCAAGGCTTCAATGCCAGCAATAGATCCAGGGGCCAGTCCCCAGAACCATTTCCTCACCTCCCCATCAAGGCTCTGGACAAAGACTCTCATCCAGAAATCTTCACTCTCGATATTCAAGTTGTCTGCATAGCTGTAAAAGGCAGCTAGGTGCTCTTCAGCAGTTACATCTCCCTCACCACTGAACTTGGGCATGTATTTCAAATAGTCTCCAGCAGGGAGAGGGTTCAAAGGCTGGGGTAGAATCAAAGGAGCATATCTGGCAGCAACTATGGCATCCATCCTGTTCGGAGGGGGATTAGCACCAGCCATAGGGATATTAGGTAGAGGATAAATCGGAGGAGAAGGAGTATGGACAGGATATGTTGGAACAGAGATCCTTGGAGGAGACAACAAAGAAAACAGAGAGAAGGCCAAGGGACCTGAGTGTGCAGATACTTCTCTCTGCGCAGCAGTAATAACAAAAGGAGGGGTGGTGAAACCTTCAGACGTTAGAGGTCTGTGATGATGCAAGACCTCCGGGGAGGAGGGAGTGACAAGGATTTCTCCTTCTAATACCAGACCAGGAGGGGAAAACTCAGCAGGAACACTCCCGAAATTTAGAGAACGGGGGACCTCGAAAAAAGGACGACTAGGAAGCTGTGAATGAGAAAATGGGGTTTTCACAAAATGGGAGGGTGTATTACCTGCTTCATCGATGGAAACCTCTTTTGCAGATCTTTTTCCCTTTCTGTGCACTACTTCCGCATCAGCTTTTGGTGTAGCTAAAGGCAAGTGTGGGTTAGACCTCCTATGTCTGCCTCTCGAAGCCACAGTTGATAGAGCAGGTTCTCCTCAGCGGAGTCGTCACAATGGAGTCGCCAGGTGCACAGTAGAAATCTTCAAGTTCTAATATCCGATGCACCTTCAGAATCAGTTGATCTTTGTCGTTCAATCCCGGGGAATATATTCAACATCATCCCCGGCAACAGCACCAGAAATGTTGGCTATCGGAAGTCACTCCTGGATTGCTAGCAGGAGTAGAGCCCGACACCCATCAGTTTAATGTCACGATTTGTTTTAAAGGGGTGATCCAATGGAGGAAAACTCGAGGAGATATCACTCTAACTCAGAGAATGAGTTTGGTACATATGGTGACAAAGGAGGTCTTGATCCAACTTCAGCCAGTAAGTTGATAAAAGGGTGAGTAGGTGGAAGACTTAGTGAGAGAAATGAACAAATAGCTTTGGGCAACAGGCTTACAACTATTCGCAGAAGAAAGACACTGAAGGAAAGATCCGCTTGGTTTGGGGTCTCAAGAAACCGAGGAGGACTTGACTGGATCCTCCAATTCCAAGTCACTCAGCATTGAGAAAATCACAAGAGCTGGCTAGAAACATCATAACTGCTATAGTGATCCTACCAACATCATCCTATAATATCTATAGCTCGATTGGATCCTCCAATTCCGAGTGATTCTAACACAGTGTAACAAAGACGTAAAATAAACTGGCATTCATTAGGCAAGAAGTCTCAAGAGTGCATACATAACCAGAGTATCAGTGCTTCATTAAAGCTTTACAACCGGGAGCTCATCTCAACCATCGATCGATACAAAAATGGAGAAAACGCCTTCATATACTCAAAACAACAACAGCAGTGAAATCAAGACACTGCATTGAAAGCTTTGCGTCTGCATGGCTCCTGACAGTCAGCATCTGAAAGATCGTGCAACTTATGTCAGACACAATCTTAATTCTTTGACAGTTCCAACGGTGAATCGACGTGCCTTAAATTCATGGTCGTGCTTTCCCATCAAGGCGGAGGCAATGTCTAACCACCACCAACCGCTTCAATAAATTCTTTCTTGGGATCGAGGACGATCTGGCCAACTCAGCACCTTAGGATCTGGAAGACTTCTCGTGCTGCCACCTGGAATAGCTTGACTAGCTCAAAGGATATGCATGGGGAGCCAGCACGGAAGGTGGGGGGTATGGTAATGGAGTGAAGGGGATGAAACTTGTGAGGACTTGAAATAAGTGGCGAGGCGTGAGAAGTGTTTTGGGAGAGACACATGGCAAAAGATGCTAAGCGGAGGAGGCAGGGAAGCAGGTGTGATGGACATCTTTTAGCGGGAGGCTGACATGGAGGGAAGGAGGTGCGTGGTGGATGGTGGGTGGATGATGGGAAGAAAAGAAAACCACGTGGACCATAAAGGAGAGGTATATGGGTGAAACATGGCGGTGGGAGAAAAGCAGTTGGAAGGTGACGTGACGGGAGAAGGGCCCACGCAAGCTTAAACACAACGCAGCTGAGGATGGCAGGAGTGCATGAGCGCCGCTGATCTAGGCGTTGAAATCTCAGCCGTCAGAAATTTGCACCCCCGATTCCAGACCCCCCCCCCCTCCGCTTAAAGGTAGAAAGGCAGGGGGGTCTAGAATGGTGTTTATCGCCGTTGATCCAGGCGCACTAATCTAAACCGTCGGAGAGTTGCACCTCCAATTCCGGACCCCCCCCCGCTTAAAGGTCGAAAGGCAAGGGGCGTCTGGAATTCACTGTGCGCCGTTGATCTACGTGCACAAATTCTAGCCGTCCAAAAATGATTCTTGTTTAACACAGACGCACTTGCGCCCAAAAATTAGGACAAGTGGGTTTTTGACCCATCCTTTTACATTCTAACTCCCTTACAAGAAATACCTCTAACAGTATGTTAAAGGAATACATCAATGACCAGTAATCAGACAGTTGCTACCATGCTCGACCTTAACTCATTAATTCCCATGTTTTAGATTCATACCATTTGGATTTTGGATGAACACCTTGGGTTGGGACCACCAAATTCCATGATGGCATTCCCTCTCAACTTGTGATGGATTTATTCATGAGTACTTGAGAGATTTCTTGGGAATTGAGTTATCTCAATAATCTGTATACTGTGAATTTGATCCACATTTGCATTTGGTTGTGGTTGTGTTTTCACTTGTGACATGGATCCATAGTGTATTGTTTCATGGCCATGATCTAGTCAATTGTGTCATGCATGGATCCACATTATATTGTTTTGGAAGCTATGCTTAGTTTCTATTACCGAGAATGGGTATGTCTGCCTCATGGATGTTATTATCATGAAATAATGATACTAGCTTCTTCCTATTTTTCTTCACCTCAAGTTCCATAAATTTTTATTCATAAAGTATTTTTCCCTCAGATAACTCTTATGACCTTACACTTTAGGGGGCATCTATTATACCATTATTTCCCACATGATCACTTGGTGGGCATCATCTAGAGGTTAATAGTTTGAAACACTAAATTATACCACTTTTTCCCTAGTTTGCAATACCCTTTTTCTTCGTCATTGGTTGCCACTTTACAGCTTGTGACCATTATTTATGGTCACTAGTTGTCCTCTCTCAAAGGGAGATCAGTCACTCCCTGCATGAATGTAGGGCATGACTAGGTTTGTTACTCCCTATTTAGGATTAGTTTCCATAAGATGAGATTGAACCTAGGATTTTTCGTGGTTCGACCTTGAGAATCTTGTTATCTTGGGTATCTATATCTGATCTAGAATCGGATCCAGGAGCCAAATGGGGCTCAGAAAGGCCTAGAAATCAAAGTTCTCATAATCTCATCAAAATGGACGTGTGTGTAGGCCTCGACATTACGAACCCAACTAAACCTGAACGGGATGAAACGAAAGTTGTATGCTCAAGATATTGTGGTATGTTCATTTGGCCAAATAGGTAAAAAAAATGATGATTGTATAGTTCATACAATCCATACAGTGCCATGTGGCAGCTGACTATACAGGTTGTACAGTTGACGTGGAAAGGTACAGTGGATGTTGACATGGATAGGTACAAGTGGACCAATCAGAGTGTGACACATGTCACAACTACAAGGGTGACACATGGCACATCTATATGGTTGATGTGGTAGGGTCGTACAGTCATACAACATGTGGCAGGTTACTGGGCTAACACCTGGGCATAGAGTTGGACAAATTGAGCACTGACGCATGGTAGTACTATTGGTGTATGATACAGTGCCACGTGGCCCGGACATGGGCTGCCACATGGCACCCCTTTATTGGTTATTGTGTTTGGAAAAAAAATTTATGACTCCATAGGAGTCGACTGCGTGACCTCCGACTGGCCGAATGGCTTGGCAAGGGTCGGGCTACCAGCCCGCCCGCATGTGTTCCTTGTAATAGATGGTGTGATGAATGTATTTAAGTTTTAACATAGTGTATGGTGGCGAAGAATAGGGTTGGGGCTAGGCCCTAGCCCCCCATGGACATCCACATGACCATTGTAACATGACCACAATCATAAAGTGGGTTTTTTACTTTGTAATATGATTTTAATGGATTTCTTTAGCAGTTTTTGAAGATTTTATCCATTTTTGGAGGATCTTGGGGGGGAGTTGGGAGATGGATACCAACTTCAGGCCTATATAAACCAGAGGCTATTGAAGCCATGGGGGGCATTCAGAGAAGAGAAATGCTGAACAAATGTAGAGGCAAAGCCATTTTTATGCAGGGAAGCTATTCAGGAGCGCACCTTTGTGGGCCATTTCTGGGAGCTTCGTTCATCTAATTTGAGTGTCGTCAATTTTGGTGGGTTCTTGACATGTAGTAGAACACAACCAAATCATTGTTGTAATCCATTTGCACATTCATGATGTACATTTAAAGCTTCAAATAGAAATAAGAAATCCTCACCCACTGAGACAAAGGCCTGGAGACGTAGGTGAGATTGTCCAACTTCGTTATCACTTTGGTGTTTTATGGTTTGTTGTTCTTCATGCTTATGTTTAGAACTATACATTGATTAATGACTACTATGTTTCCTTTTTTTTCTTTCTCTTTCAGTAGTTTCCTAAATGGTAAAATTACACATGCATAATAACTCAACCATTGTCGTTTAAAATATCTTTTAAGATCAGGTGGTATCAAAGCTAGTTGACAGTTGGATTTTGAGTTTGCATGTTTACTAGGGAAAAGCTCATCTCAGTTGAGAAAATGGCATCTAAAGAGGGAATTTCTCAAGATGAGAAGGATATGCAAAAAAATCGCTCTGCCATGTCGGAGATGGTGAAAGTGTTGTATGAAGATTACTTGGAACAAAATAGGTCGGTTCAAGAGAAAGATTCAAAGAACAACAAAAGAGAAGAAAAATTGGAGTTTCCTTCTACACCGAATTTAGAAAACATCTCTGAGGTATGCAGTGGAATTCATTCATCAATTTTGCATAGTTCCCATCAAGATGGTTTTTGTGCATTTGAAAAACATACAAAAGGTATAGGTTTGAAATTGCTAACCAAGATGGGTTATGAAGGAAATAAGGGCCAGGGTATTGTTAATCCCATAGATGTTGTGGAAATACCTCGTTATTTAGGATTGGGATATGGATAAGAGGAGATGGGAGCATACTCCAATATGGGCTCGAAAACATTGGAAGAAAGTGATGCTTCAATTGACCAACCTAAGTCATTGCAGGATTGATTCATGAAAGGTGATGGCGTATCACTCCATGATAGTGATAGTGAATGAAATTCATCCCTAAAGCAAAGTAAAGATGGAGAGGTATAATGGTCATGGTTTTTCCAAATCTCTTTTTGATTATAAAAAACATAATCATGTAATCCAAAACTTGTGGAATATGTATCCTTGTACTTTTTGTCATTCACCCAAGCATTGTGTTTCCAAGTGTTGGAAGAGATAATATTTGTACAGGAAGTTTATGTCAACCAGGAAGGAGACACGACATAAAGACTCAACTCCACAATGGACGAAAGAGAAGGGTAAACAAGTCTGGATGTCAAAAACTCATTGTACTTATTGCAACAGGGGTGGACATCAAAAGGCTAAATTTTGGAAGCTTAATATGGAGCTTCGTCCAAGGAAGGAAAAAAGGATTGTGCATGTACTCACAAAGGAAGAGACATTACTAGAAAATCAACAAGAACACCATGAAGGAAAGAAAACAATCACTTGGTTTTGCCAGAAGTGGATGTCACATCTTCATTGTATTTTGCTTCAATTAACATAATCACACATGTTGTGATGATGACATGTTCTAACATCATTCTTGTACAACATAGTGTTTTGTTTATCCTTATGAGTATGTAAATAGTAAGGTCCATTTTGTAACCCTTTTGTAGTGTCCCCAAGATCAATCCCTTTGTAATTTTGAGGTATGAAATGAATTGTAAATATGTTTTATAGGCTGGTGATCCAAGTTTATATAAGCTGGTAGGCTTATGTGATTGTTAGGCCAGAGAGCCTAAGGGTTGAAGACCAAGAGCCTGCTTTTGTATATGTAATCATGCAAAGCATTAATAAAATATAAACACCACCGCGTGTAGGCCGACACGATGAATGAGTGATGGGGGACTAAGAATCCATAGAGAGGGCAAGGAATTAGGGGTTGGAAGGTGGGAAAAGGGGCTAAGTGTTGAGCCTAGGGGGATAAGACTAAGGGCTTAAGTCGTTAGGAATAATATTTTAATATTATTCCAAAAGACATGTGAATATTACGTTTTTACCCTAAGTTCTTTTGGAATGAAATGTGACTTCCAAAGGGTGGAAGGAACACACGCTGATGGAAGCATGCAGTTCCAAGGGTGACAAGTGTCAACCCTGGTGCATGCGAATAAAATGGCTAAGATGAGCCATGAGAGGAGTTCCTCCTCCACTCTACCTGACCGTCTGAATGTGAATTGTCTGACCTCTGCAAGAATAACCTAGTGCATCTTCTGAACTGTACGCTTCATCCGACCCAGGAAGAGACCTCGTGCAATTCTGAAACTGTGGGGGGGAAAGTCTATGTTGAGTTCGAGGATAGTCTGTGTTGATTATAGAAGGCCAAGACACTCTCTGTCTGAAGAGATCGAGCCTATGTGTGGAATCTCTATTCCCAAGCCATAATCGTGAGACCATCCTATCATCGCTGAGCCTGTTGGAAAGCCCGTGTCTGTTTTGGGAGGTTAGCAGCCGAAGGACTGTCTAGGTGACAGAGAAGGTGTATACTCTTGGGGTGGAACAGGCATGTGGGGAAGGAGATTATGTGGGCAGTGAACATGAGTGGTTCCTGGGAAATAATTCCTTCCTTGTGACTGTGTGTTTTCCTTGTAACCTCAGCCTAGCCTAGGATTCTCTGCCTTGGGGGTGGAGCTTAGTCCCAGCTCGGGGGTGACCCACTGCTGAGCTGACGAGAAGTGTGGACTAAGGCTGGAAGGTTCATGGAAGGCCGACACTTGGTTGGTGGAACTGCCACTATTTCAAAGATAAGTACCAAATGATGCTTTAATTATGTTTTTGTATCCCTGTGTATTATAATTATCATGTATTATGTTGTGCATTTAGATTAATGTTATTGCCATGGATCATTTATGTTAGTAATAATTCTTATGCTTACTCTAAGCTTAAATATATTTATTTTCTTAAATGCATGTGGATTATATAATGTATGTATGAGCTATGTAAAAAAAAAAAGTGTTACAATTTGGTATTAGAGCGATACAGCTCAAAGTGAAAGAGTGTTACAATTTGGTATCAGAGCCAAGGTTTCGACACTGAGCCTAGATGGGCCAGTTGAGTGGTCTTTGGACTGAGGGTGTGAGGAGAAATTGTGTCTGGAGGACCGATTTCAGACCCTGGAATTCTCCAGATGTGTCAAGGAGTTACTTGACATGCTTACAAGCTCAGGAGGTATAGCGTTGTTGTGAAACCGCAGTCGGTGTGGTATATGGCCACAAGGAGAGAGGACTCCACACCAGAAGTGTTGGAGCCTCAGGATCTGGTCGGAAGGGAAGGTGAACCCTTGTGACCGTCAAATCTAGAGAATGTGCACAGGGTTTAAAGACCCTTTGGAGTTGCACAGGAACGTGGAAATCGTGATATGTGAAATCCTGAAATTCATCAGAATCTTCCATCGGGGAAACCACGTGGCTTCCAGATGACATTTCGGCACCCGAGAAACCAAAAAGGAAGACCCTTATGTTCACAAGTCATGAGTTAGCGAAACATGGATTCCCAAAATGATCTACACCATATATCGTAGGAGAGGTTTGACCATCGGATCAAAGTAGAAGAATAAATCGTAATTCAGGATTTCGGCAAACGGAAGTTCGAGATGTGGGATGCACGAACTCCCGATGTCTGAAACCATGAAACGCTGAAAAAGATATGCACCATAGATCTGAGGAAGGAGTCTAACCGTTGGTTTTTTCTTGGAATGGACATGGGCATATGAATGTGTACCACGTGCCAGTGAGTCGAGAAGACAGGCGAGAGTGGTAGGACCCAATAACGTCACTGATGGTGACGTGGACCTTAGGGAACATGCCACATGCCACTGTGGTTGAGGGAAACAACTATGTTGTGGGACTAGAGAATAATGTAAATCGGAATTTCGAAAGTCAGGGGTTGGAAAGGGAAGCAAGTCTGGAAGTCTCAAGAACTGAAACCCCAAAACTTGAAGTCCTGAAGCTATCAGAGACTGAAGAACTGTAATAGGTTTTAAGGGCAATAGCTATGTTGTGGGCCCGGAGAGCAAGGAAACCAAAATTTTGGATTTCAGGGATTGTAGCAACAATAAGTTAGGAGTCACTGCATAGTGAACTCCCGGGTACTGAAAACCCGAAGTCATGAAATTTGCAGAGCCGAACAGAGCTCAGAAAACTTTGTGAAGTCAAACTGTTTTTCTTGTTCATGTTGGCTTATGAATGTTGTAAGTTTTCTTGAAGGTTTAAGGGCCTGAAAAAAATCAGAATGATTTCACATTGTGTGTGCAGAGTTCAACAAGTGTCAGGACAGCCAAGAATAGACGCCGAGTAAGGAAATGGAAGAGGTGTGGAGTGCCTCCATTTCAAAGGACGAAAGAGAAGGAAAGGATGTCAACCTGGGAGTCGAAGGAACAAACTCTAATGGGCACGAAAAAGAGATAGATAAAGAAGGACGTATGATGAAACTCATTGAAAAATTGCAGAAAGAAGCCCAGGTACACCGGGCTAATAGCCGAAAGCTCATGAAAATCAAGTATCGGCAGGGTGAATTCAACTTTAAAATGTTGAAGATCCTGGAAAGAATAGAAAAGAAATTGGAGAAAGAGAGTGACACAAGCATATCAAGAAGTGTCAGAACCCCTGAGAGGAGAAGAAGTTTGAGGAGTGGTAGCAGACATTATTGTCTCTCCCCGAAGCATTCTGGAAGGGAAACACACAATAGTTTAAGCCCATCCCCTACCAGAAAACACCGAAAATCTAGAAAGGATGAATTGAAAGGGGAGATGAACAAGATCAAGCCTCTAACATTTGATGGAGAACATAAGAAGGAGGAAGATGCCGAGACATGGTTTCTTGGAATGAAGAAATATTTCCAACTGCAAAACTACTCCGCTCATGCAGAAGGAAGAATTGTGATGTACCAGCTTAAAGGAAAAGCATTCATGTGGTGGGATCAGTTTGTGCAAGTGCAGCACATCAGAGAGAAAGATATCACTTGGAAGGAGTTTAAGAGGTATTTCGAGAAGAAATACCTGACCAAAAGATATTATGATAGAAAGATAAAGGAGTTCTTTGAACTCAAGCTAGGGAGCATGACCATTGATGAGTACGAACGAAGTTTCTTGGAACTATTGAAGTATGTTCCATTCATCAAAGATGAGACTGTCAAGATTCAGAGGTATCTGAGTGGACTACCACCTTCCATTAGTGATAAGATTCAGTATGATGATCCTAAGACTATGGAAGAAACAATAAGAAGGATGAAATGCTTGTATGAACAGCAAAGAGAAAGGCCTATCCTTCGGAAGCATTGGGATGACCAGAAGAGGTTTAAGAAGGAACAGAGGTAGAAGGGAAACAAGCCTCCCTTTTTCAAGAATAGTCCTTGGGGACAGTCATCTTTTAGAGAGCCCAGGAAAGTTGAAAGGAGTGAGCAAATGCCAAGACCGCCACCTATGGAGTGTTGGGGTTGTAAAGGGAACCATAGGTACAGAGACTACCCCCACAGAAAAGATAAAGCGAGAACTGTCCATATTGTTCAGCAAGCTGAAATAGTGGAGGATATGGGCAACAGAATGCCAAGGATCTATGCAGCCCTGGACAACAAGCAAGAAGAATTTCAATTGCACATGATTGAAGTGGAAGGTATGATTAACAACCGACCACTAATTATTTTAATTGATTCAGGGGCTAGCCATAGTTATGTAGATCCTAGGGTGGTGGAAAGTTTTCATTTATTAAGGAGAAAACATGAAAAGTCTTGGTTAGTGAAGTTGGCTACAGGGACCAAGAGGAAGGTCACTGAATTGGTTAAGTCCTGTTCAGTGGACATCAAAGGATTGAGCACTAAGGCTGAATTGAATTTCTGCCTTTAGGCTCTTATGACTGCTTAATTGGGATGGACTGGTTGGACTAGCACCATGCCCTCCTAGACTGTCATAATAAGAGGGTTACATGCCTGGACAAAGAGGGAAATTGGAAAATATTCCAAGGAATTCCCAGAGTTGTGGTTGTTAGAGAAATCTCAGCCATTCAGCTGAAGAAGTGTTACCGGAAAGGCTGTCAATTATTTGCAGCCCGTGTGGGAGAAGTATCCAGAGAACAAATCTTGAAGCTGGAAGACCACGAGGCACTCAAAGAGTTCAAGGACATATTTCAGGAGGTACCTAGACTACCTCCAAAGAGGGACATCGATTTTTCTATAAATTTGATGCCTGGAGCAGCTCCAGTTTTGAAGGATCCTTATAGAATGAGTACGACAGAGTTGAAAGAGTTGCAATTGCAGCTTGAAGAGATTTTGAAGAAGGGGTACATTCACCCAAGCGTGTCACCTTGGGGTGCCCCAGTCATATTCGTGAAGAAGACAGATGGGACATTGAGGTTGTGCATTGATTTCTGACAGTTGAATAAGGTAACTGTCAGGAACCAGTATCCTCTGCCAAGGATCGATGATCTTTTTGATCAGTTGAAGGGTGTAAAAATATTTTCAAAAATAGATCTCAGATCTGGATATCACCAGGTGAGAATAAATGAGGAGGACATCAGTAAGACCACCTTTAGAAAAAGGTATGGTCATTATGAATTCACAGTGGTGCCATTTGGACTGACAAATGCACCTGTTGTTTTCATGTGCTTAATGAATGGTGTATTCAGGGACTATTTAGACAAGTTTGTCATAGTCATCCTGGATGACATCTTGTTGTATTCCAAGTCGGAGGAAGAGCATGAAAAACACTTGAGGATGGTTCTGCAAGTGTTGAGAGAACACCAGTTGTATGCCAAGCTAAGCAAATGCTCATTTTATCAAAGGCAGATCCATTACTTGGGACATATTATTTCAGAAGAGGGGATCATTGTGGATCCTGAAAAGGTTGAGGCCATCCGAGAATGGCCAGTGCCAAGGAATGTGGCAGAGATTACATCTTTTATGGGTTTGGTAGGCTATTACAAAAGGTTTATAGTAAGGTTCTCCAAGTTATCTCACCCTATTACTTCCTTGCAAAGGAAGGAGAAGAAGTTTCAGTGGACTAAAGAGTGTGAGAGAAGTTTCCAGTGATTGAAGAAGTTGTTAACCAGTGCTCCAATCTTGAAGATTGCAGATCCAAATATGGATTTCGTGGTGTTCATAGATGCATGTAAGGAGGGATTGGGAGGAGTTATCAGCCAAGAGGGATTTGTAATATGTTATGAATCTTGAAAGCTGAAAGGTCATGAAAGGAATTATGCCACTCATGATTTAGAGCTGGCAGCAATTGTCCACACATTAAGGAAATGGAGACATTACCTCATGGGAAGGAGATTCGAATTGAGAACAGACCACAACGGTCTGAAGTATTTATTTGATCAACTAAATTTAAATGTCAGGCAAACCATATGGCTAGATTTTCTGTGTGAATATGACTTTGACATCAAGCATATCAAAGAAAAAGAAAATAAGGTGGTTGATGCACTCAACAGAAAAGTGCACGAATTACATGCTATAGCCATTAGCATGTACAGGACTAAGATTAAGGATAGAATTTTGGAAGCTGCAAATGTTGATTTGTATTAAAGAGGTTTGGTAGCAAAGCTACAGCAACGTGAGATACCACGGACCCAGGGAAGTTACACCTTAGGAACTGATGGCTTACTTATGTATAAAAATAGAGTGTATGTACCCAATGTCCGAGAATTGAAGCTGTCAATTCTAAAAGAAATGCATAACGTGGCTTATGTTGGACATCCTGGATATCAGAACACTGTGACAGTAGTCAAAATCCATTACTTTTGGTCGGGTCTGAAGAAAGAAACCATTGAATACATCAGTAGATGTATGGAGTGCTAGAAATTTAAGGTTGAGCATAGGCACCCAGCAGGGTTGTTGCAGCTTTTACCCATTCCTGAGTGGAAATAGGAAGTGGTGACAATGGATTTTATCACAGGATTGCCCAGAACAAGCAAGCAACATGATTTAATCATGGTGGTGGTGGACAAGCTTACAAAAGCTGCCCATTTTATTCCACTGAAAAACCACTCAAAAGGCAGTCGATGTTGCTGATATCTTCTTAAAAGAAGTGGCACACTTACATATAATTCCTAAAACAATTGTGTCTGATAGGGACCCGAAATTCACCTCGAATTTCTGGAAAGGACTGTTTAAGGGATTCAGAATGAATCTGAACTTTAGTACAGCATATCATCCTGAGTCTAATGGTCAGACAGAAAGGGTGAATAGATTAATAGAAGACATACTGAGGATGTATGTGATGGATAAACCATCAAGGTGGGAAGACTACCTGCATTTGGTAGAATTCACCTACAATAATGGGTATCATGCATCGTTGAAGATGAGCTTATTTGAAGCACTTTATGGAAGAAAGTGCAACACTCCAATGAGCTGGGATAATCCAGCTAACAAAGCAGTAGTTAGGCTTGAGCTGTGCAAAGAGATGGAAGACCAGATGATAAGAATTAAACAGAATCTAAAAGCTACCCAGGACAGGTAGAAAAGTTATGTTGATAGTAATAGAACCCACAGAGAATTCAAAGTGGGTGACCACGTTTTCCTGAAAGTGAAAACTAACAAGAGTTCCCCAAAGTTGGGAAGTTGCGCCAAGTTCGTATCAAGATTTTGTGGGCCGATTGAAATCCTGGAAAGGATTGGGCCAGTTGCATACATGCTTGCATTACTTGCATCTATGACTATACATAATGTGTTTCATGTTTCACTGCTTAAGAGATATATACCTGATGCTAATCATGTTATCAATTGGAATGTGATTCAGGTGGAACCAAAAGGTGTCATGCAAGTGCATCCTATGCACATATTGGTCAGGAAAAGCAAACATCTCCGGAATCAAGCTATAGAGCTTGTAAAGGTCCAATGGACCTGGTATGGTCCTGAGGACGTGACATGGGAGAATGCAGATGCTATGCAGGTAGAGTACCTGCATATTTTTTATCATTTTGGAAAGCTTGCAGAGACAGTGTAAGGTTGCACTGAGGATAGTGCAGAAATAAGGGAGGAGGATTGTAGTGTCCCTACGATCAAGACCTTTGTAAGTCTGAGGTATGAAATGAATTGTAAATATGTTTTATAGTCTAGTGAGCCAATTTTATATAAGTTGGTAGGATTAATTAATTGTTAGGCTAGAGATCCTAAGGGTTGAAGAACAAGAGCCTTCTTTTGTATATGTAATCATCCAGAGCATTAATAAAATATAAACACCATCGCGTGCAGGCCGACACGATGAATGAGTAATGGGGGACTAAGCATCCATAGAGAGGGCAAGGAATTAGAGGCTGGAAGGTGGGAAAAGGGGCTAAGTGTTGAGTCTAGGGGGATAAGCCTAGGGGCTTAAGTCATTAGGAATAATATTTTAATACTATTCCAAAAGACATGTAAATATTACATTTTTACCCTAAGTTCTTTTGTAATGACATGTGACTTCCAAAGGGTGGAAGGAACGTGCGCTGATGGAAGCATGCAGTTCCAAGGGTGACAAGTGTCAACCCTGGTGCATGTGAATAAAATGGACAGGATGAGCCGTGAGAGGAGTTCCTCCTCCACTCTACCCAACCATATAAATGTGAATGGTCTGACCTCTACAAGAATACCCTGGTGCATCTTTTGAACCGTACGCTTCATCCGACCCGCGAAGAGACCTCGTGCAATTCTAAAACCGTGGGGGGGGAAGTTTGTGTTGAGTTCGGGGATAGTCTGTGTTGATTTTGGAAGGCTAATACACCCTCTGTCTAAAGAGATCGAGCCTATGTGTGGAATATTTGTTCCCAAGCCATAACCATGAGACCATCCTGTCATCGCTGAGCCTATTGGAAAGCCCATGTTTGTTTTCCCCGTTGGCTATTGTGGCCACGCAGTGCTAGACTGCATGTGGCTTGTTGGCCAGTTTGAACAAAACTCTCTCTAGGTGAGAGAGGTGATTGAATTGGAAGAACAAGTTGCTTGTCCTGTAAGCGACTCTCTCTAGGTGAGAGAATGCAAAGAGGAAGGAGAGAACTCTTGGAAGGAACCCTGTAGCTTCCACAGAGCTCGAAGACTTCCGGTCCAGTCTATTGTTGTAACCCAAGGCAAGGGAGGTTAGCAGTCGAAGGACTGTCTAGGTGACAGAGAAGGTGTATACTCCTGGGCTGGAACAGTCATGTGAGGAAGAAGAGTCTGTGGGCAGTGAACATGAGTGGTTCCTGGGAAAGAATTCCTTCCTTGTGACTGTGTGTTTTCCTTGTAACCTCAGCCTAGCCTAGGATTCCATGCCTTGGGGGTGGAGCTTAGTCCCAGCTCAGGGGTGACCCACTGCTGAGCTGACAAGCAGTGTGGTCTAAGGCTAGGAGGTTCGTGGAAGGCCTACACTTGGTTGGTGGAACTGCCACTATTTCAAAGATAAGTACCAGATGATGTTTTAATTATGTTTTTGTATCCCTGTGTATTATAATTATCATGTATTCTGTTGTGCATTTGGATTAATGTTATTGCCATGGATTATTTATGTTAGTAATAATTCTTATACTTAATCTGAGCTTAAATGTATTTCTTTTCTTAAATGCATGTGGATTATATAATGCATGTATGAGCTATGTAAAAAATAGAGTGTTACAATTTGGTATCAGAGTGATACAGCTCAAAGTGGAAGAGTGTTACACTTTTGGAGGACCAAAAGGTATTTAGTGGGGAGGTGTGATCTAGAATTGGATCTAGGAGACAAATGGGGCTCAGAAAGACCTAAAAATCAAAGTGCTTAGAATCTCTTCAAAATGGATGTGTGCATAGGCCTTGACCTTATGAACCCAACGCAACTTGAACAGGCTCAAACGGACCTTGTAATCTTAAGATATCACGGTATGTTCATTTGGACAAACAGGCAAAAAAATGATCATTGTACAATTTGTACAGTGCCATGTGGCAGTTGACTGTACAGGCCGTACGGATGTACAACTGACGTGGAAAGGTATAGTGGATGTTGACATGGATAGGTACAGGTGGACCAATCAGATTGTGACACATGTCACCACTGTAAGGGTGACATGTGGCACATCTGTATGGCTGACGTGGCAAGTACAGTGGTAGGTGACTGTGCTGACACCTGGGAAGACAATTGGATGACTTGAGTGCTGACATGTGGCAGTACTATTGGTGTATGATACAGTGCCACATGGACCAGACATGGGATGCCACATGGCACCCCTTTATTGGTTATTGTTTTTGGAAAAAATTGTTATGACTCCATAGGAGTCGACCACGTGACTGTTATCAGACTAATCGATAGGTGCAGACACTAACAGATCTCTCTAGATCCACCTGGATCTAGAACAAAACAGGACAGGACATGACTCTTTCCCTAAGTTTTGACCATTGAGTTAGCTAGTAGGGAGGAACAAGTAACATACCTTTGTATCACTTCCTAGGGTCTCTGTTGCTCCCGCTTCACTCTGGTGCTCTCGTGAAGTCAAGACCAAGACAACACAAACCAACCAAAGTGAAGATAGCAAAATATATTCAACTATCAACTTATATGTATGATCAAGGAATTACACAATAAAGTGAGAATAGCTTTATGGGAAAGGAACATGTCGATGTATCATATTAATTGAAAGTAGAAGATTACAACCTGATCGCCTTGATGTTGCAAGCTTCCTTTTGGTGGCTCTTGGCTCCAACACACACACTTACTCAATCCTTGTATGAAGAAGATCAAATCCTCTTGATAGACTTGCTAGAGTCTCCAAGCTCCTGTTCAAGCTAAGTCCTTCANATGGAAAAGGTTAAGAAAGATTCATTGGAGAATTCCATCAATATATAAGAGAGAATGAGATGGTTACTTGGATAAGAATGATCCCACAATATCAGGGAAACCAGTACAAGGATAACCATTCGAATGCCAACCCATTCTTCTAGAAGATTCCCTTCTAGAACCATCGAGATTCCATATTTTTCCAAGCTTTAGAACGAGTTCACACCCTAGATATTTATCACAGTGTGAGAAGTTCACACCCTAGGTTAAGGCAGCCTGCAAGAATGGGTCATTCTTGCACCCTAGTATATTAGTAGCCTGTGAACCCTCTTCAAAAGTAAGTTTTCTGGGAAGAGATGAATGTCAATTTTCTCAGGAGAAATTCTTATGAGGAGCCTGAGTACACCATCCTCAATACACCATCATGATGAACAAAATCATGGGTAACAGAATGCCCCCCAAAGTATGAGGCTGGAATCAATGACAGCTGAAAGACTTTGTAAGTTGCATGTGTGTGTCGAAAACCAGAAGCACACCTAATCGGAAACCTGCGAACAACCAAGCATCTGCAAAATATCATATATATTAATTCTGAGGTAGGCATTCCCATACTCAAATCACATACGGATGACATTGTAGACATAGGTCATGGCCACCAATCATACACTATGGATCCATGCCGTCAAAATATAGCATAGCCACCAGGAATACACTGTGGATCTATGCGAAAAAATTCAAATTGAGACGACATAGACACAAGACATACACAGTGGATCTATGTGTCGCAGATTATACATATTCCATCGCAACCTGGACAAAGAGATGATATCCAGGGTCTTCAATCTCGTCGCCCAAAAGTATGAATCTAACCATGTGATTACATGTGTTGGAGTCGAACATGGTAGAAACCACTTGATTACCGGTCATTGATGAAACCGTTAACAAGTGCGAGGGAAATCATCATTAATGTCAATGACTCCCAAGGTACTCTAGTACAATCCATTGAGTGTGAATGAATGATTTGAAGTCGAACATCTGATGGAATCTTTCGATCAGGGGTCGATGATGTAAACCCACTATCGAAAGCAAGGAAACCTGCCATTGAGGCATGCAAGTTCCAAGGTACCAAATAATTTCTAAGTCTTGTTTCCGGATAATGAGCTGAAGTCGATGGAACAAAACTCATCACAGGAGGGCCTTGATGTATCCCCCATCAATGGCATGAAATGAGTAACATATTTTGAAGGTGAAACAGAGTATGATGTAAGTTGAACTGGACACAGGGAAGGCCGACACGGAGAGAATGGACAACTGCAGATGGCCGATTCAATAAAGGTTTCGGATGAACTTCTCTTGAACATATGAACGACATGACCAATGATTTGGAAGCATTGACTCAAAGACGACATAGGGAATGACCTTGTAGCAAATTGAATGAGAGACAAATGGATTTCCCAAACCGGCTTCAAATAATGAATAGGGGGTGTCATGTTCAAGAGCGAAACTTACTGCCAATTAATACGAAGATGATAACATATCCCTTTCCCAAATTTCCCCCCACAATTTATGGCGATTACCTCTCTATTTTTATGCAAGCTTGAGGAGGATAACATATGTTTGTTGATATAAGCTTATCCTTTGGATAAGTCCTTC
>JASDQU010010274.1:146429-161190 GCA_032191745.1 Picea mariana | reverse complement strand
GATTCCGGACCCCCCCCCTCCACTTAAAGGTAGAAAGGCAGGGGGGCTCCGGAATCCGATGTGCGCCGTTGATCCGGGTGCGCGAAATCCTATCGTCCAGATTTGCTTATCGTTTACCACAGGCGCATTTGCATTCAGAACTTAGGACAATTGGGCTTTTACCCATTTCTTATCATTTTACCCCCATAACTAGAAATATCACTAACACTCGTATAGTGCAGAGTTTAGTGGGGTTAGCGTCATTCGATCAGGCTATCCCGCAAACCAGGCACATGACCAAGATCTTGAACAAGGGGGCTTAAACAATATAGCGCGTGGATGCATAGCCTACAGCCACATGGCCAAGCACAAGACCAGGGGCCAGTGCACTACCAGATCAGCCCGAGGCCACATGGAGGGAACCATGTGACCAGGAGCCCACATAAAAGGGGTTGCACCCTATTTTTGGCAAAGAGTGGGTTTTTTACTTTGTAATATGATTTTAATGGATTTCTTTAGCAATTTTTGAAGATTTTTTCCATTTTTGGAGGATCTTGGGCCCTTTTTGAGGCCAGATCATGTGGGGAAGTTGGTAGATGGATACCAACTTTAGGCCTATATAAACCATAGGATATTGAAGCCATGGGGATATTTTAGAGTAGAGAAATGCTGAAAAAATGTAGAGGCAAAGCCATTTTTATGCAGGGAAGCTATTGAGGAGCACATCTTTGCGGGCCACTTTTGGGAGCTTCGTTCATCTGATTTGAGTGTCGTCAGTTTTGATGGGTTCTTGAGATCTGGTAGAACATGACCAGCTCATTTTTTTAATCCATTGGTACTTTCGTGATGTAAATTTAAATCTTTGAACATAAATAAGAAAGCCTCACCCACTCATACAAAGGCCCGGAGACATTGGTGAGATTACCGAACTCCGTTATCACTTTGGTATTTTATGGTTTGTTGTTCTTCATGATTATGTTCAGATCTGTACATTGATTAATGGCTTCTATGTTTCCTCTTTCTTTATTCCTCTTCCAGTAATTTCCTAAACGGTAAAATTACACATGCATAATAACTCAACCATTTTCTTTTAAAAGATCTTTTCGGATCAAGATCCTATCTAGATTAACCTTTGATATTATCTCTATTATCCTATATATTGAGTGTTTCTCATGGGAGAAAGGGGGAGAGAAAGGAGGAAGCAAACTTATAGTGGCGGTTTGATTACAAATTTTGGGAAAGGAACTTGGAAAAGGACTGCATCAACTTCCTTGATTGTAAGTTGTAAACCATGTGTTCCATTAATAGAAGATGTACAAGATTTTCCTCCTTACTTGATTGTATGTAATTGTTATAATCTTTGTATGGAATTAATATTTGTATGTTATGTCACCAGATTTATTATCCATTTATACATGATTCATTTGATATTGTGAAAGGTTTATTTTTGTCTCTATGTGTGTAGATCTTTGTTAGTAAGAGTGAAAAGCATCTTTGAAAAAGCTAATAACTAAGGAGCATGCAAGGAAAACTGTCAGATCACTGGTTAAACCTTTCATTCCATCAACTCTTAAATTATTTTTGTGTATAATTTAGATCTAAGAAAATCTACTTCTTGCATATCTATTTTGTCTTAGGTCTAGGAAGAACCTAAGGGAGGTAACTCCTATAGGGTAAAATTATCCTACAAAAAATCTTGACTCGCTCATTTCCCAAAAACTAGTTGTACTCAGTCCATGTTGTCATAAATTTATCGAGTTGACCTTTCCCACATACCACAAGTTACATCACTTTAATATCTCTCTTGATATTTCAAAGGAAGTAATTTTAATATGGAAATGGCCTAGATTAATATAAATGGGTGACCCCTTGGATCCCCCCTTAGCCCCCTTTCTTATGAAATCATATCCCCCCCATCGTTATTGTCTCACTTGTATCGCATCCAGTGATAGTTATTTTTATTAATAATTTCAATGTACAAATACATAGTTTGGCGCTCAACCATATTGATCAATATATGCTCTCTAGCCCAACATATCGATTCACCAACCTAAATCACATTTACATAATTACATTATAATTCTTGGGGATATTATATGATCTAGATGGATCTCAGTGGCCATCCACCTCTTCCACTGAATCACCATTTTGAGCTTGTGGTTTTGATAAACCATGATATTCACCTTTTTGATGGGGAATGGAATGTAATGTCATCTTCATTTGTTAATTATAGGAATCATTTAATGATTTCCTAGTGATATTATGTACATGCCTACAGCATAGCATTAATGCACTGGATCCCATTATAACTTCATAGTTAAGCGTGCTCATGCTAGATTAGTTCTGGGATGGGTTAACACCTGGGAATTCCTACTATTTTACATGCCTATGGAATTTTATAAAATTAGTCTGATTTATCCCACATGCATCATGGTAATTGTTCTCCTCTCACTCTTTCATATATAATTGTGGTGAAGGAGGCCCTTTAAGCAGGCAATGGAGTGTGATGTAAATATTCTTGTGAATGAAGTGTAGCCAACATCTCTTTCTTTTTAGAGATAAGCTACCCCATTTTTCTAGATTGTGTTCTACAGTGTTTTTCTATCTTATTCAGTAATAGAAGTTGGGTTTCACTGCTTTTTTGTGTTCTCTTATATATTTTTGTCTATCTCATTGTTATATCTTGGTTATATTTCTCCCTTCATGGCATTCTCAAAATAATATGGATCAGTGGTATCAGAGCAAGCTACTCCTTGTCATTTCTCATAGCAGGTCCCCGACAAGGTCAGGGTATAGAGAGTTGGGTCTTGAGCTAGTTTCTCTTGAGGAAAACTTCTCTCGCTAGCCCAAGTGACCTGTCATGGTGGAATAAAAGAGAGATGACAAAGTAGGAGATCCTTTCAAGACATTGCTTGAGGAAACCCTCATGCGACAGAGGAATGAGATGATGGACAAATTTTCTCAAATCCTTCTAAGACTACCGATGGTAGCAGCTGAGGCATCTTCAACAAGAATCCATTTCGCAAGTGACACATGCTTCAAGGTACAAGTCAATTTTGATATCCCCTTATTTCAAGGCCATATAGATGCAGATGCTCTAGAAAAATGGTTGAATATGATAGAAGGTTATTACTTTGTACAAAAAAAAATTGATAGTGAAAATATCAGCTTCGCGTTCCTTAAATCCCATCCCCATGTTAGAGTGTGGTGGAAAGGTTACTGGGAGAGGTACACCGCAGATGATCTACACTATTTGGGAGAGAACCCACTTGGGTGGCCTTTGTATATGCCCTAAAGGAGGAGTTCTATCCTGTCGAAAACTATGATGACCAATACATGAGATGGACAACTCTACGTTAGAAAAGAGACCAAACGGTGTCAGAGTAAACCAGCATCTTTCATACCTTGCACTCAAATTTGGGTATCAAAGACTCTGAGTGGCACCTGGTTTTGAAGTACCGTAGTCATATACACATGTACATCCAAACATAAATGGATTTCTTGGACAAGTCCTCACTAGGAGTTGATTATCGATATGCAGTCAAAATTGAGAATAAATTCTAGCAACATAGTAAGTGGGAGAAGCATGGATAGAGCAAGGAAGGACAACCTCAAGAAATCCATTCCAAGATACAAGAAAAGAAGGGTAATGGGAAGTCTAAGAAATACACCAGAAAGTGGTGTGAGATCCACAACAACCCTTGGCACAACACTAATGAATGTCGCTCAATACAGTCATTGGTGGCCAAGCTCAAAGACAAAGAGTCGAACCCTGACTTGGACCTTAATTCAGAAAATAATAAAAGAAGACAGATCATTGATACAGAACCCACTGATACTTTTTCAACTGCAATAATCCAACTAGAAGAGGATACTGAGGAGGGGGAGTGACTCTCCCATTCAAAAATGTGGGTGAAGGGGACCCCACTGCATTTTATTATTGATAGTGGAAGCCAAAAGAACATCATCTCGGTAGATCTTGTCAAGCAGTTGGATTTTCCAACAACACCACACCCGCAACCATAAAACATCGGGTGGCTTTGCCAGGGTCAATATCTTTGTGTCATCCAGTAGTGTCGCCTATCCTATGGAATCAAGCCCTTCAAGGATGAGGTAATGTGTGATTTTGCCCCACTAGAATTCTATCATGTTATATTAGGCCAACCATATATGTGGAGGAGTCATGTTATTTATGAGTCTCAACCCTGTAGCGTCATTGTTACTCTAGGGGGTCAGCTATACCAGATACCATAGGTAGTTTTGACTACTATCCCATGAAAACAATTCCACAAATTAATCTCTCATACTTCAAATTTTAGCCTCTTCACAATCCGATCAGAAGGTGAACAGAAGGACACTGTAACCACTGCAACCTCAGCCCAAGACCTTTCTATCAAACATAAATAGATGGAAAATATTTTAGAAGAGTACAAATATGTTCTTGTTACATCCAGTACGCATTTAATGGAGAAAGGGAGAGGCACAGCCCTCTCATTTTTCAAAATTTGAAAAATTTTATTAAATTTTGTAAGTCTGTAAGAGCCGACCATGCATCTGTTCAGGAAGTGGTTGAGGTTTCCTTAAATGGTAGCCTACAACAAGCCCAGTTCATAGTCAGGCCTAGACACTCCTCTTATGCAATGTAGTCATAGGAGTACGATGTCACTCTGAGATAGCGATAGCACAGGGGCGGTGGAGGAGGATAAGCTCAAGAGAGCCCTCTTTTGTAAGGGGGTGACTAAGAAATTAGAGTAGAGAGATAGGAAGAGAGACCGGAGCAGAGAGGTCTCGAGAGATAGAGATGAGACTTGTTATAGTCCAGCCTTTGTAAACAATTGTATAGACATACAGATTAATAGAAAAGTCATTTTTCCTGCATATTGTTGTTCATGTGTTTATGTTTCAGGAATGAATGTTGTAGACACAAGTGACAGATAGATTTTACTATCTATTTGTGATTTTTTCGATTTCTATCTGGGTTCTTTAGGCTGTGCAAGGAGTGCACAACAAAATAGAACATTGGAAGTTATGTAGCCATCATGAGGAGTGTGCATCTGAGCTCTGCGGTGTCAGAGAGAATGTGAAAGGAGTGCACACCAGAAAGATTCACAGACTCAAGGAGGATCCTCAAGGTTGTTGAACACCTTGGAGGATGAATTGTGTAAGGGAAGGCACAGAGAGAAGAGACAGAACTACTGAAGGTTATGTAGAGCTCTGCTAAGAGGGCATCGAGCGAGTGCATAGAGTGCACTAAGGAACTCTATTTTGAGTTCAGAGAGAAGAAGTGTCGAGGAGAGACACTCACAGAGTTGTTGAACACTCTGTATGCTCCGCAAGGTGTGCATCGAGCAGAAGAAGGCCAGGTGGGCGTAAGGAGGTTTATTTTCTAGAAAACTTCTTGAATATGAGTTATTCGAAATCTCAAGAGCACCAAGAGTGTGTGAGAGTGGACTTGTTCTAAGTCCATAAGCTCAGAAGAGAAACCGCAAGAGGAACGCGCACAGAGAAAACCTTTCGTGGTTTCTAAGTTGACAAAGCTCAGGAGGGGAAGCATTTCTATAATGTAGACGAGACCCAAAGGAACTGGGATCACAAGTGGAAGAGTCGAAGGTCAAGACCCTCAAGACTTAGAAAATATTCTAAGTCAAAAAGACAAGAAAGCTCAGGAGGAAGAGCACAGCTGTCGTTGGATCATCATTGGGAAGAAAAATCCAGACCATTGAGTCTATGTCCAGGTAGCAGGAGTAGAGCGCATAAGGAGGTCAGATTCAGTTCGTGTGATCTAGCTCAGACAGTCAATATCCCTCGGATTTGTTGAAAGGAGCATGATGTTTAACCCTTGTATGCAGAGGAGAAAACTCGCGAAGTCCAAAAACGGCAGAGGCATCGGGATTTCAGAGTTCGAGAATTTGGAGGGTAGACCAAATTTCTTGGTTTGTGGGAGGCTTCGAGTAGTGAGGAGAAAAGACAACCATTGGATCCAGGTCACAGGAAGACCATTGGATTAGAACCTTCACCATATCATGCACTCAGGGGTTCAGAGGTTGAGAGAGTTTCTTTTCGACTACAGAAGTCGTGTAGTGCCGAGAGCCAAGTCTCGTGAAAACAAGTGGCACATCCATTAGGTGGGGACCGCGTGGTCAATAAGTGGCACAACACAGAGCACCCAGAGGAAGGTGGAAGTGGGTGATAGGTGGAGGACATACGTCACCTAGGAAAGGAGTCAACACCCTGTTGACTTCTCGTGCTTTGGGTTCTCATAAGAAAGGAGCACAAAGGCTCAACACATCAACTCGCGAAGTTGCAAGCCGTGAGAAGTACTGAAGGAGTCATATATTCTCTGACTTTCACATCTCAGAGTCTTGTAAAATAAGGGCTTGGAGGTTCAACTCTTCAACTCGTGAAGTCATGAATAGCGAGAGGTGTGAGTTGTTATCCCTAGCCGAAGGTCACTTGAAGAGGCACTAGCAAGAAGGATCCATACCCGTATCGTATCTTGGGTATCGACGTTTGGAGAAAGAGGAGCTAAGGGTCTTCGACTCGCGAACTCATGAGATCACGAGTCATGAAGGTCGCTTGTGATAAGGCAAGGTTGTGGTCGCATGGAGGTGGGGCCTAGCCCAAGGTCTATTGCTCACACTGTTTTGAATTTGCGCCCAGAGCGCACAGAGTAGTCATGGGTTTTTGAAAGACCTATGCAAATGGGAAAGAGGACCTATGTATTTATTCAAGGGGTTCCAAAAGGAGCCCGAAGAAGCATTTCGGCTCAGAAATTATAATGATCCAAAGACTGGGATGTCACGGGACCCTATTGAGGTAGGGGTTCTGCATCAAGTGGTATCAAAGCTAAAAAAAATTCTGCAGATCGTAGGCAAAACAGAGACAATGAAGGAGAAATTTTGTTAACATCAAGGATATCAGAAGAAGGGATTCATCTGTATACAGTAGGTGAAATAAGCAGGGTGTTAAAGCTCTGTGGTGATTGTTGCAAGGTGTGCAGCAAATGATAGACAACCAGGCGAGCTATAGGAGTAAATGGAGATGCTCTCAGTTGCAGAGTGACAACAACAAGTTTGCCAGGAGGGAAGACAGAAACAGGAAGATGGCTATTGAAGGCCATGAGCATGGTGGAAGAGGAGACCACCAGTAGATGAGTAAAGAAGAGATGGATAAAGAACTTGTTGATATGAGAGCGAGGATGGAGGAGCTTGCACTGTGGGTGGAGCAAAATGGAAAATCACGATGGGTATATGAATGGCCCATGAAAAAGAAGGTGAAGTGGCCAGTCAAGGAGTTGTTGGCCAAAAGATAGCAAAGGTTGTTGAAGAAGTGGTTGAGGTATGATGAAAGCCTTAGTGACACAGAGCTGGTTTTCATCTGTGAGACAGAAGTTGGAGAAACCCTCAGTGATGAGGAAGAGAGATCAGTTTCAGGTCTCATAAACTGCTAGGAGGGTAGAGATGAATTTTCCAATTTCCAGGTGGGCAATGAAATGAGATAATTGGAGGATCTCATAGACTGTCAAGAGTACATCCATGGAAATTCATATTGCCAGGTGGGCAATGGTATGATATTAGCTAAATATCTCATAAACTGCCAAGTGGGCAGGGCAGAAATCCCATATTGCTAAGTAGGAAAGGGAGAGTAGATGAGATTGTCTGAAAGTCTCATGAACTCAGGGATGATTTTGGGTTAGAAATAAGTGCTGATGAAGATGGGATCGATTGATCTCATAAACTGTCAGGTGGGCAGAAGTGAAATTTTGAGTTGTTAGGTGGGAAATTGGAAGAGATCAGTAGGAGGTCTTGCATACTGCCAAGGGAGAAGGGGTGAAATTTTAGATTGCCAAGTGGGCAATGAGATGGGATCAGTCGATCTCATAGACTGCCAGGTGGGCAGCATAAAATTCTCAAATTTCTAGGTGGGCAAGGGGAAAGAGATGAGATTGTCTGAAAGTCTCATGAACTCAGAGGAGAGTTTAGATCAGCAAGGAGTGCTGATAAGTGAAGATTCATGTGGTTTTGCATACCATGTGAATGAATATGATGACAAGTTAAAAACTTGGACCATCCAGGAGGAGGATCAGAAGAGCATTCTGATGATTGGGGGAATTTGGGTATTCCTAACAAATAGCCCAATTGAGGCAAGAGCATGTGTTGCAGATGCAGCAGCAGAAGGAGGATAGCCAACAGAGACTATCAAAGAAGAGGAAGAAACATAGCAGACACTAATGTTTTCCCCTATAGGAGAAGAAGACCATTCAACCAAAATGCTCAAAATTTTCAGTTGAGAAGCTGAACAGGAGATGACTGCGACACTGAAGCTTGCAGCAGAAGAGGAAGCAGATAGCATGGATTTTGTTGATCTGTATGAAGAATTGGAAACCCTGGAGAGAAGGGTGATGGTGCAAAGCTTACACATCCAACAGGCTAAGTTGGAAGTAGGTAGTGGAACATACCAGCCTGGGGAGAAGCTGGAAGAAGCTGGAAGTATGCCAGCAGGAGAAATGGCAGCAGCAGAACTGCCACAGGAAGAAGCTGAAAAACAGTTTAGTGAGGAGACTACAAAGCTAGAGTCTGCAACAGAGTGTCCACTCAGTGCCACAAAGGGAAATAAAGACATCATGGGAGGTCAAGCAGATCTGCCCATTGAGGAGATAGAAGTGCAACAAAGAAGACTGCATACAAAGAGCCAGCCACTAGAGCAGCTGGACAGGGGTATTGAGGAGATCAAGAGGTTGATGTTGAGGTCATCACAAGAAGCAGTTAGCAAAGGAAAGCTAAACAGAAGGAAGCCTACAAGAGTAGTAGGGAAGAAGAAGCAGCAGCAGCATAGCTAAAGAGGAGCAGGTGGACAGCTCCAAATAACTATTTGGGATCCAGGTGGGTTTCAACAGCGATGTTGAGGATCTCATGATCAGGAGATCATGATTTTTCCAGCTGAGGAGTATGATGCAGGAGCATCAATCCATGTCAGTAGTGTGCCAGTCAGCTAGCACATCCAACACGCATTTAATGGAGAAAGGGAGAGGCGCAGCCCTCTCATTTTTCAAAATTTGAAAATTTGTATTAAATTTTGTAAGGTTGTAAGAGCCGACCACTCATCTATTCAGGAAGTGGTTGAGGTTGCCTTAAATGATAGCCTGCAGCGATCCCAGGTCGTAGTCAGGCCTAGACACTCCTTTTGTGCAATATAGTCATAAGAGTACGATGTCGCTCTGAGAAAGTGATAGCACAGAGGCGGTGGAGGAGGATAAGCTCAAGAGAGACCTCTTTTGTAAGGGGGTGACTAAGAAATTAGAGTAGAGAGATTGGAAGAGAGACCAGAGCAGAGAGGTCTCAAGAGATGGAGCTAAGACTTGTTACAGTCCAGCCTTTGTAAACAATTGTATAGACATACAGATTAACATAAAAGTAGTTTTTCCTGCATATTGTTGTTCATGTGTTTATGTTTCAGGAATGAATGTTGTAGACATGGGTGACAGGTATATTTTACTATCTGTTTGTGAGTTTTTCTATTTTTATTTGGGTTCTTTAGGCTGTGAAAGGAGTGCACAACAAAATAGAACATTGGAAGTTATGTAGCCAGCGCGAGGAGTGCGCATATGAGCTCTATGGAGTCAGAGAGAATGTGCAAGGAGTGAACACCAGAAAGATTCACAGACTCAAGGAGGAGCCTCAAGGTTGTTGAACACCTTGGAGGATGAACTGTGTAGGGAAAGGCACAGAGAGAAGAGACAAAAATACTAAAGGTTTTGTAGAGCTATGCTAAGAGGGCATTGAGCGAGTGCATAGAGTTCACTAAGGAACTCTATTTTGAGTTCAGAGAGAAGAAGTGTTGAGGAGAGACACTCATAGAGTTTTTGAACACTCTGTAGGTTCTGCAAGGTGTGCATTGAGAAGAAGAATGCCAGGTGGGCGTAAGGAGGTTTCTTTTCCAGAAAAATTCTCGAATCTGAATTATTCGAAATCTCAGGAGCACTAGGAGTGTGCGAGAGTGGAATTTTTCTAAGTCCATAAGCTCAGAAAAGAAAGCACAAGAGGAACATGCACAGAGAAAACCTTCCATGGTTTCTTAGTTGACAAATCTCAGGAGGGGAATCATTTCTATAATGAAGATGAGACCCAAAGGAACCAGGCTCGCAAGTGCAATAGTCGAAGGTCGAGACCTTCAAGACTTAGAAAATCTGCTAAGTCAAAAAGCCAAGAAAGCTCAGGAGGAAGAGCACATCTATCGTTGGAACAGCACTAGGAAGAAAAATCTGGACCATTGAGTCTACGTCCAGGCAGTAGGAGGAGAGCGCGTAAGGAGGTCAGATATGGGTCATTAGATCTAGCTCATACATCTGATAGGCGTCAGATATATTGAAAGGAGCACGAGGTTTAACCCTTGTATGCAGAGGAGAAAACCCATGAAGTCCCAAAATGGCACAGGCATCAAGATTTCAGAGTTTGGGAATTTGGAGAACAGACCAAATTTCTTGGTTTGCGTGAAGCTCCGAGTAGTGAGGAGCAGAGACAACCATTGGATCCAAGTCACGGGAAGATCATTTGATCAGAACCTTTGCCATATTGCGCACTCGAGGGTTCAAAGGTTGAGAGAGATTCTTTTCGACTACAAAAGTCATGAAGTGCCGAGAGCCGAGGCTCGTGTGAACATGTGGCACATCCATTAGGTGGGTCCCACGTGGTCGACAAGTGGTGCAACATAGAGTGCCCAGAGGAAGGTGGAAGCGGGTGACAGGTGGAGGACATACGTCACTTGGGAAAGGATTCAACACCCTGTTGACTTCTCGTGCTTCGAGTTCTCGTAAGAAAGGAGCATAAAGGCTCAAAACATCAACTCGCGAAGTTGCGAGCTACGAGAAGTACTTAAGGAGTCAAATCTTCTTGACTTTCGTAGCTCGGAGTCTCGTAAAAGAAGGCCCTAGAGGTTCAACCCTTCAGCTCGCGAAGTCATGAGTAGAGAGAGGTGCTAGTTGTTAGCCCTAGTTGGAGGTCGCTTGAAGAGGCGCTAGCAAGAAGGAGCCATACCCATTTCGCATCTCGGGTATCAGCGTTTGGAGAAAGAGGAGTCGAGGGTCTTCGACTCATGAACTCACAAGATCACGAGTCATGAAGGGAATTTGTGCTAAGGCAAGGTTGTGGTCACATGGAGGTGGGGCCTAGCCCGAGGGCTATTGCTCAGACTGTTTTGAATTTGCGCCCAGAGCGCGTGGAGTAGTCATCGGTTTTTGCAGGACCTACACAAAGGGAAAAGAGAACCTATGGATTTGTTCAAGGGGTTCCAATAGGAGCCTGAAGATCCATTTCAACTCAAAAATTGGAACGATCCAAAGATCAGGAGGTCATGGGACCCTGCTGAGGTAGGGGGTCTGCATCACACTGAAAAATCGTCAGCAACATTGCACACAATGGTTGAAGAAAGACATTAATGACAACATAAATTAGTACACCTACAGCATCAAAATCCATCAAAAAGGCACAAAACTATACACTTGGTTCAAAAATTAAAGTGCGAAAATTCACCAAAGGAAGCATGTGCATTGTGCACAAAATGAATGGGCTAACATGACCCTAATTGATAATTGTGCACAATATGCATAACCATATTTGAGAAAATCCATGCACTTCTCATGAAAAACGCATTTATGAATCTTGTCGACCTCTCAACCACTTCCAGTCCGACCCCCAACACAACTTGACACTCAGAACTGAGTGAAATCTAGATTGGATGTTGGTCAAGGGATAGGAAGTGCCCTAAAAGGCCCCTTGTTCACATTATGAACCAGTTGTATCTTTCCATGAATGGAGACTATAAATATGTTACATGGGTGTGCTAGAAAAATAATAACTTCAGGGTATTGTTACGCTGCCAGAATTCTTCTTGGAGAATCCTCTTTTCTCTTTGAATCATTCAAGCACTATATCAAGGGCCATTCCACTCACCTCTTGAGAGGATTGGCATTGTATTTATTTACCATTTTCACTTTCCATTGCATGAAGAGAATAGCTCTCTATTAGGGAACTCAAGATCCCTCCCAAGGAGGAAGAGGGGATTCATAAGTCCATGTCTTTCTCTACGGTGTTAGCCTATCAATATATTGATCCATTGGTAGCTATATGATTGTCATTTTTTGTTTTTCATGGTTCTAGTTCTTCCAAGCTTCACTAACATTTATTTCTCTTTAGTTTTAGTTGTATTTCTTTGTTTCGTGTGTATTTGGTTATCTAATCAACTCACAAAGCTCTGTCTTGTTTAGCTGACTTAACTAGGCAAGTAAGTGTTGTGTTTTTTCTCACCCATTTGACAAAACCAACACAACAGATTGGCAACCATACTGGGGATCGATATCAAATTCCTCCCTATTTAAGTCTTGATATCACCTCTTTATAATTGTTTGGATATGCAGGTACCAAAACTGGCCTAATCTAGTCTTCCAAAGTCAGAGTTTAGAGCCAAGGCAAGAGAATTTCATTTTGAAATTTCTTTCCCGACGCATGACAGGAAGTGCATGGTTTTCGAGGCACACAGACGTGCATTCTACCCTCTATGCATGCATAAACCTTCATAAACCCACGTATTGTGCACATTATGTGCACTCAGCGCAACTGTCGGAACTACAACCTGCGCATAAGTTCAGTTTTTGCAAATTGTAAGAGTTTTTATGAGTGGTTTGAGGGCCCCTTGCCTTCAAATTTTAATTTCCTGCACTTTTTAAAGAAATCACACTTCACTTAGAGTCCTTTCTCACAATAAAGGTTAGCTAACATAAGCACATAGGGGTAAAAGGAATCATTATTCTTCTCTTTGATTTGTTGCCACATGGATGGCTCATTTGGCATTTAAAATTTTGAGTTGAAGTTATTGCTTTTTCAAACACAATCAACTAATTTGGGACTAGAAATCAATTTTAACCCTCAAGTATTCTCTTCCCCTGCACCCGAGTGTGATCTCGGGAATCATAAAAGGTGCTTGAAAGGAAATTTCATCTCCCTTTAAAAATAATTAGAAGAGGACAAAACCCCCCTAGGGTACCTCTTAGTTTTGGAAATCATCTTAAAATATTTGTAAGGGCCCATACATGCCCACATGTTTGCAATCTTAGGACAGTTTCTAAAAATCTTTATTAGTCTAGACAACACTCTAGGAAAGTTTAAAAGATCAAGTAACAAGCCCATACATGCCCACATGTCTACAATCCTAGGATAGTTTCAAAAGCTTTATTAGTCTAGGGAGTTTAAAGGATCAAGTAAGGACCCATGTGTCTACATTGCTAGTTCTTTAGGGCTTTAAATATTCTACAAGGTTGTACCAAAGAAACATAGTAAGCTAGTAAGAATATTTGTAAGGACCACAAGAAGTACACATGCTGCAATCTTACACTTAACTTATTAAAAATATTTTGCACACTTTTTCACTTTCTTGCACACAAAGCCACTCCTCACACACATAATTTCTATTAGAATAGTGGAGGTCGAAGTAGGATTTATTTTTTAGTACTCACAAAGTACTTCAAAGGAACTCTGAAAGATCTGACTACTTCTTTGGAAATTATCCACACCACTTTAATTCAAATGAGATTGGTCCATCACCCCAATCTCTCAGACCAGTCCATCTAAAAATTTTCTAAAAAATCACTAAATTTTCCTCCATAGGAGGTTCCTAAAGAAATTTTTAGTCTAGGTAGGATCTCGGGGGTAGGCATTGAAATAACCCCTCATTATCAGGTTCTCACATTTTGAAAAAATAGAAGTTGAGAATAGGGATCCTTCAAATCCTCCAAGTCAAGTTTCCTATACCATGAGGCAAGGAGATACCCGTGAAGGGTTGAAGGCCAAGGTCTGGTTGTTCTGTGCATCCCTCCTTGAGTCACCCAACTCTTGTGAGGATATCCAGCCTGTGACCTATTTTTTAGGCCAAAAATATAAATGTTGCACTTTGACTGAGGTACTTAGTGGCCAAACTTAGGATATCTACCCAGGTAGCGGTTGTGGACTGCAATCGCACCTTGATCATATTTTGTGTGACTATTGGGAAATATCTCTAGCTATTTTAGGATATGTACCCTCTACCCCTCATTATAATTGATTACTTCAACCTTCACTAGTTCCTCTTCCAGTGGCTTCAAACCCCATTTTCGAGTTCTATTGGAAGGCCTAGTGCTAAATTGAGAGGAAGGACGATAGGTCTTTTAGGACACGAGCATTTATTTTGTATTTTTCCCCCACGTGGAAAAAATCCACCTATCCACATGCTGGTTTATGTTATAGTTGACTTATGTATGATTTTCATTTGATTACATGCAATTGTGAGTTATACTATTTTGCGAAGGTCAAAAATATAAAAAGCTCTTGTTCATTTATTTCTCTCTTGTCACCATTTCCACACATTCACTTTGCATAATCTCCCTCCTATTCTAGGAGGAGTCCCTAGTCTCGCCAATTCACAGGCCCCACCATCTCACACCCCCGTGAGTGCTACTATCTTGGCATCATATTTACTTGGTTCCACCTTGCTAGGGTCAAATACCCAAGGCAATCCTTATATTGGTTCTCCTTCACAAGGAAGCGGGGGAAAAACCTCTTCTCAAGGGAAAAGTACAAACCCACCAAATCCCTCTTAAGGGGTAGGTCCATTACCTACACACACAATGGATGGAACTAATCCTCCACAAAATCCCCCTATGCCATACTTGGCATCCCTCAACATTCTTGATTTAACCAAACTCACAAATGATCCCATTTTGCATAATGCCACTTGGCCCAATATGCCTAGCAAA
>JASDQU010010274.1:128848-146409 GCA_032191745.1 Picea mariana | reverse complement strand
TGTGAGTGTTGTTTAATTTATTTCATTCATGTATGATTGTTAAGAATTTGATTGTATGAGTTTGTGATGAAATTGGATAAGTTTCAATTGTTTATCTTCTGAAACTCGTATGCAAGGTGTGCATCTCGTACGCAAGGAGTGCGTTGATAGAGTCTCAGATTGACTCAGAGGAGTTCAGAGGGAACAAAGTAAACTTAGACTAGGTGCAAGGAGTGCACAACGTCAAAGAGCGACCAAGCGTCGAAGAACCAGAGTAGAGGAACACCAGGAGGGCGAGAAGAAGTTCTCTTCAAGAAATCCTTCGACCTGAGTTTAGAAAAATCCCTGAAACGCAAGGAGTGTGTGGGAAGTCGAAATATTCAAGGAGATCAAGCTCAAAAGAGATAGCACTTTTAGAAGTGTAGACGAGATCCCAGAGAAGGACTCACAGGAGGAGCAAAGGTCGAGGCCTTTGAACACTTAGAAAATATTCTAAGTCGGAAGAGATCAGAAGCTTAGGAGGAGGAGTGACAGTGACCATTGGATTGCAGTGAAGAAGATCAACTGTCGTATGATCAAAGCAAGGTGCACAAGCCTTAGCGCTCTGCACACGCAAGGGAGAGAACTTACCAAAGTTATGAAGTCCTAAAGTAGTTTGGGATCGTCCATCATCAAGGAATATAGGTGGCACAAGATCCACATCTTCGGAAGTTTGTGGACGAAGAGGAGGTGAAACACCCGAAGTAGGATCCTGACCGTTGATCGTCAGAAGATACGTGTCAGCAGATCAACAGCTTCGGGAAATATATTCGAGAGTTTTTTAGTTGAGATTTGAGACTCCCGAAGCCTGGAGAGATGGAGAGCCGGAGAGACGAAGTAAATCTCAATCATTTGATCATCTGAAGTAGATCTTAGTCATCAGATTGTCCGAAGTAAATCTTGAGCGTCAGATTGCCTGAAGTGAATCTGGACCGCCAGATCTAGAGGAGACGTGGCGTGAATCCGTGAACTCTGGGTAAAGTCTCGAAGTAATTCATAACTGTCAGATTAATAGGAGATGTGGAGCAAATCTGTGGACTTCGAGTAAAGACTCGAAGCAAGCCTCAACCATCTGATTCAAGAGGAAACGCAACATGAATCTGCATACTTCGAGGGGAAGTGAAGTTTGAGATTTAAGATCTCAGAAGTTCGGAGACTCGAAGGAGATATCGACCATTGATCGAGAAAGGGGCCGCAGGACTGTTGATCTTGTTGAAAGGTCAAATTCCCAAAGTAGAGGCAGAGTCGCTGATTGAGAAGGACAAGTGTTTGCAGATCGTTGACTCTGGAAGATTGACGTACAGAGGAAAGTAGGGTTTGAGAATTGAAACTCCTGAAGCTCGGATCACTAAATAAATCACTATCGTTGATTTAGGAAGGTTAGATCTGATCCGTAGAACTTGAAAGAATAGATCTGAACCGTCAGTTCAGGAGCACCGTCAAGATCGTGAGATCGATGATCCCATCGCATTGTAGGGATTGAAGGTGCACAAACTTTAAAAAGTTGAGGGTGGGCCACAATCTAGACCACGGTCTAGGAGAAAGGACACGTGGAAGCTCAAGGTGAATTGCAGGCTGAAAAGTAGTTTGATTTCAAACCACCTTTGGTCACGCCCGCAATCGCGTGGTCATATCAGGGTCATTGCCCAAGGTCACATCAAGGAGGGGCTTATCAAAAAAAGGATCTAATGCTAAACACTCTGATATTTCATAGGAGCGGAAGGGAAGGTTGTGGGTGCCATTAAACCTGTACCAAGAAGTTGAAAGGGCATGTGTTTAAATATAGAACGAGACCAACAAGGTTTTAGAGAGTCTTCTGAGACTCCTAGATCAAAGATCCTTGACCGGGAGGTCATGTAGCCCTATAGAGGAGTAGGGGGGATGCATGAATTTTGGGGTTGTATGAAGCCCTACACATATTCCAAGTGGAGATTGGTGGCCTCCCACCTAATCCAACTGGCTTATTTTGGAAGTTTTCATGTCAGTACATCTTTCTGTACTTCCAGGGCCATTTTGGAGCCCTAAACAATGTTTTTTTGGCTAGCAACAATAAAAATGTAGACAGAGTCAGAGTTTGATAGAATAATGTGTATTTCTCAAAAATACCTTTCCAACGGGCTATCACGCGCCTAAAACGAAGGTTGTATGCAAAAGTTACGACCTTGGGGAGTTGAGGTAACAACTTACCCATCGAGGCCTACATAACTTTTGGCGTTTCATCTCCTAGGGTTAGGTTTTTTGATGTATAGGGTTTTGGAATTCATGAGTAATGTTAAAAAATCCTCTAGATCCTCATTGTAATCATTCTTCTCAGACGGATGTGCATAACAACCACATCTCTTCTTAGAGCTAGCTACCACCATTCGAGCAAGTTGTTTCAGTTCTGCAGTTTCAACCTATTTTATTTATTCAATAGAAGTTATTATTCAATGAATATCTGTTGTTGTTCTCCATATCTTTGTGTTATGGTATTCAATTTTTTAATCATTTTGTTCTGCTCATAAATCCGGATCAACAGTATCAGAGCGGACTTCTCTTCATTTGTTTTTCTTTGTGCATGTCCCCGACAAGATCTGGGTACAAGAAGTTAGGACTCGAACCAGTCGAGCCTTTGCAAGATCAGTTGCCCCAAACCTGACCACAACTCATGGGAGACGAGAAGAAAGATGATGGAGCAGGAGATCCTTTTAAAATGTTTCTCAAGGAAGCCCTTGGGCGACAAAGGAACATGATGATGGGCAACTTTGCACAGATCCTTCGATGACTACCCACAGGAGACGCATCTTCATCAAGTGGCCACACAACCCCATTGAAGGTACAAGTATATTTTGATATTCCATTATTTGAAGGACTGATAGATGCAGATGTTGTAGATGAATGGTTGAATCTGCTCGAAGGGTATTTTCTGGTTCATAATTTTTCTTATATCAAAAAGATTAATTTTTCACTCCTTAAGGCTGCCCCCCATGTTAAGGACTGGTGGGATACACACTCTAAGCAAAGGGACACAGAGGAATCTGCAATATTTGTGGTCTCCCCCACCTGAGATTCCTTCAGGGATTCTATTAAAGAACAATACTACCCTGTTGGAAGTTACGAGGACTAGAACACAAGATGGACCACACTGCGTCAAGAAAGGGACCAGACAGTACCAGATTTCACCAATATTTTCTATACTCCGCGCACCAAATTGGGTATCAAAGACTCTGAACGACATCTGGTGCTCAAATACCATGGTTGTCTATACATATACATCCAAACAAAAATAGAGTTTCTGGACATCGCATAATTAGGTGCGGCTTATAGATATGCTGTCAAGATCGAGCAGAAATTTAAGAAGAAGAGGCGAGAGTTTGGATATGCAAATTCCTCATAGACGAAGCAGGGAAAAGGTGGCTCTAACCCACCAAACAAGGGACAGAGCAAATATGTCCGCTCTCAGGAAAACCAGTCCAAGCCGCAACCCAAGAAGGGTAATGAGAAGTCGAAGAAGGACATGGGAAAGTGGTGTGAGTACCATAAAATCCCTTGGCATAACACCGAAGAATGTCAGTCCAAACTATTGATGTTTTTGGTAGTTGTGGGAGGTATTCACCTCTAAGAGACCTCCTATAGATTGATATCCTGAGAAGAGAAAACCCCTCTCTAGCAATGAGAGACAAGGGCATAAGTCATCCCTACAGAGAAAAATTATATTGGGAAATTATAATTTCTAGAAAGAGAAGTCGGCCCTAAAAGTTCAGTGACAATTTAGTATAAATATAGGTCACGCCTTCCTCATTTGATACACAACAACTCGACCTCCTAACTCATCTGAGGCAGCCATAGGAATACTAGTCAGAGGCAACAAAATTCAGCCTGATATGAGGCATTTCTGAGACAACATATTGGGCACATCTGTAATAACATATATCTCTGTATTTGGGTGACTTTCTCTTGGATATCATTCTGTAGTAGCTCTCCTGCTCTGCTCGGGGGTGGCACTTGATGATGCCTATGATTGGGTGGTAATGAAGAGCATTACCTATGGTCAAATGAGAAAACCACATTCTGTAATCTGTGTATGGTTAATCTTCTTGAGATCCTAGTTATCCTACTGCAGTTGTAAACTTGTCTAGAATTTAAAAATTCAACATGGTATCAGAGCAATTCCTGTAAGATGACCATTGCACATTAGTTAAGGGTTGTTGTAAACCCCTATTGAAGGTATAGGAGAATGGTCGAGCCTTCCTAACAAGCCTGCAAATAAATCTAAAGACTAGTCGCAGGCCTACTAGCCTTGGTCGAGCCTTTGTTGAAGGTTTTGACTTTTGACCATAGTTAGAAGGTACATCGTTGCAAACTTGTTATTTTGTTCTAAACATACTCCAGGTTTTTGATCCTCCTTTCTTGTCATAATACAAGATTGTGAATCATGTATTGGAATGCACAATAAAAAATCGGGATGATTCTCAAACAATACCAAGCAGAAGCACATCAAATCTATGGAATGCATGGCATTCTTGATGAACATACTGAGGGGCACACAAATAGATTCTTATAACAATGTCATGTATTGAAGGAACAAGATTCTAATAAGATGTTGAATACTTGTGAAAAAGAGTTGTCTAGTAGAGGAAGTTGAAGTGGTGAAGCAGACCTTGATGTAGCCAATGTACATGATGAATGGAATCTCTATCAAGATCCTTGTCCATCAGTCAATTGTGGTTCAACCTCTTCTACAAAATATGATAACAAATTAAGTGTTGATTTCTTGGTTTAAGAGCAGTAAGAGTGAACTAAATCTAGGCAAAGTTTGAGGCCTTCCATTGGCATGAAATTCAGAAGAAAAATTGCAGCATTTCAGTACTGTTTGAAGGCCAAGCTTATGAAGTGGAAAAGGACATACCTGTAGTTGATTGTAGAGGTAGAAAAAGGGGCGATCCCTGAACTGTTTGAAGCAGTTTTGCTAAGATGTATCAAGGCGGATTTGAGGTTTCCTAAGGCAGGTTCAAGACCAGATCCAAGGCCGAAGTCCCTGAGACAATTAAGACCAAGTATGGTGCAACCATCCACAACAATTCTCAAAGCATATAAGATGAAGTTGCACCAGAACCAGACGACGCTACAATTTAAAAGGAATGCACTTATATATATATTATTTGTATCATTTTCATGAGGGTACTTACAGGAAGAGGGAACCTTTGCTACAATCATGGATCTAGAGGGATCTCAGTGCATTTAGAGGAACGACACACTAGAAGTGAAGACTCCAGGTTTGATTGTTCTAATTATCACGCCTCTAACCTACATTTCTAAGTTTGCTACAAGTTTTGTAGATGTGACAACAATCCTTAAATTGCTTTGATTCTAGAGATGTACTCATTATTCTCCCCTCTAGGAGATATTCTTGTCTCATTACTTGTTCCTGGATGGTTATCTTCCATGGAGGTTACCATGGAGATGATGTTTCTTTTCCTTTGTTTTCTTGTTCCTGGCAGGTTATCTTCCATGGAGGTTTCCATGGAGATGTTGTTTGTTTTGTTTTGTTTTCTTGTTCCGAGCAAGTTACAACGAAGATAGGTCACTAGTGATAGCCCTGAGAGGGATCCATAGTGACGGTTTCAGAAGGAAACATATTAGATGGTCTCTAGCTTGAGACATGAAGCAGTCTGAATAGACAAGGAGTTTATACAGACTGACAACTTTACCAGTTCGAATCTTGTCACAAGATTCTATCAATTGAGCAAGTTGTGGCATAGAAGATGGTTATAGGTCTTCTAGATCTTCATGTAGAGCATGATGGCATTCACAGAGGTTGTGGAGTCCTTTCCGAGCAATGAAAAAATATCCAAGGGGATCTTGGACTTGATGCATTCAGATTTGTGTGGACCCATGACAATTGTTTCCTATGAAGAGGGGATATCCTTCGAGAGATCTAGAGGATCTCACATGGAGATTGACAGTGGGAGGCAGAAGGATATGATGACTTCTCCCCCTCACCCTTTCAACAGTTCATAGGGAGTTGGTCGAGCTTGTCAATCTAGATGATCCAGTTGATATTCCTAAAGATATTGCAGTAGGCAGGAAGAGGCCTGCATGGGCTCATCAGACTCTGAAGGAGGAAGAAGGACATGTGTCTCCCATGGTACTTTCCAAAATATCTAGAGACCATAGAGACATTCGGGCTATGTTGCAGCTATGAGCCACATCATTGATTTTTTGAGCCTTCCTGTTATGGGAAGCCTCTAGTCATCAGATATGGAGAGAAGCCATGATGGAGAAGTATTAGTCCATGGTGAAGAATGATGTGTGGGATATTGTTCTGAGACCGTAAGGGAAGTCTTTGATGACTTCCAAGTGGATCTATAAATATAAAATGTGCAACTGAGGGAGCATCGAGAAGCAAAAAATGATATTTGTTGCCAGAGGATTCTCTCAGGTGGAGGGAATAGATTATGAGGAGACATTTCCTCCTCTTACTTGATATATTTCCATCCAAACGATCATTTCCCTTGCAGTAGCCATGGGATGGAGATTACATCAGATGGATGAGAAGACAACCTTTCTCAATGAAGAGATTGAGAAAATAGTATACAACCTTTCTCAATGAAGAGATTGAGAAAATAGTATACATCGAGCAATCAGTTGGTTTCATGATACATGAGAAGGAGTCTCATGTGTGTAGATCAAAGAAGGTCGTGTATGGACTTATCTAGGTAGCTCAAGCTTGGTATACGAGGATTGATGAATATGGCATGAGATATGTCTCTAGTATTGACACAAGATTACAAGGATATGCTGACTTCGATGAAGCAAAGAGCCTGGTAGAACACCTCCAGGTGTTTCTTTACCTTGGGATCTGCCATGAATTCCTGGCATAGCAGGAAATGGAATTATGTGCCTTGAGTACCACAGAAACAAATAGTGTTGTGGATGGAAATTTGTGAAGCAGTGTTGCTTCACAAACTCTTTGCATACTTGATTGGTCAGTGATATCATTATGTTCGAGACATGATGCAGAGGGAGACAGTACAAGTGCAGTATTTTCCTACAGATGACCAGATTGCAGATGATCTCACGAAGCTTCTTTCCAGGATGAATTTTGAGTACTTCCGTGAGAGACTTGTCATGGTGCCTCCCTGATTGAGAGGGAGGGTTGATGATTGCAGCTTCCTGAGACATTCTCCAGATCGTACTCCTCTGGACTGAGTTGAGTTGATCTGTGAGGACACCTATGTGATAGGTGAGATAGTACTCCTATGGACTTAGTTGAGTTGATCTATGGGATGAGTCATACTCCTCTGGACTGAGTTGATTTGACTTGATATGGCTCTCCATTTTGTACTCCTATGGAATTAGTCGAGTTGATCTGTGAGAGTGATGTCCCTGGTGGTTGAGCACTAGAGGACATGTCATGGGGAGTGGACCCATGATGCCACACTATGTGATAGACCCTAGTGTTTCTAGAGAGAGGAGCCTCTAGAGGTCCACATGGGATGAGCCATGTGTTGACGTGTCCACATGGGATGAGCCATGTGTGACGTACCCTTGAGGTCAAGCTCAAGTGGTTGAGGTATCCAAGTGGTTGGTAGGATATTCCACTAGCCAACAACCCTTAGGGGTTGGGAATATCCATCTCGGTTGGTGCCCAACAACCCTTGGATACTTAATGGTCACATGGTTGGGAGAATGTTCACCTAGATTGGTGCCCAACAATCCTAACGGGTTGGGAGAACATTCATCTTGGTTGGTTCCCAACAACCCTTGGAGACCATTGTTCCTTGATGAGATATTTCATGTGGTGATGAGGCCCTGGACAAAGGCACACTAAATGGCAATGAGACCCTAGTGTCATTATATTGGTGATGAGGCCCTAGAAGATGGAAAAGGTCCACATTGGAGCAACAATGTGTGACGAGGAGATGCTACCAATAACATGGTATGCAATACCATGCCGTGGTTGGAGGACCATGGTATAGCCTGCGAGGCTATGAGGACCAGGAGTAAACATCACTGAGAATACCTCCCTAGCTAAGAGGGAGTGTTGATGTTTTTTATCATTGTGGGAGGTATTCACCTCCAAGAGACCTCCTATAGATTGATATCATGAGAAGAGAAAAACCCTCTCTAGCAATGAGAGACAAGGGCATAAGTCAACCCTACAGAGAAAAATTATAATGGGAAATTATAATTTCTAGAAGGAGAAGTCGACCCTAAAATTTTAGTGACAATTTACTATAAATACAGGTCAAACCTTCCTCATTTGACACACAACAACTCAACCTCCCTAACTCATCTGAGGCAACCACAGGAGTACTAGTATGAGGCAGCAAAATTCGACCCGATCTGAGGCATTTCTGAGACAACAGATTGGGCACATCTGTAACAACATATATCTCTGTATTTGGGTGACTTTATCTTGGATACCATTCTATAGCAGGTCTTCTGCTTTGCTCGGGAGTGGAACTTGAGGAGGCCTATGATTGGGTGGTAATGAAGAGCATTACATATGGTCAAACGAGAAAACCCATTGTGTAATATGTGTATGGTTAATCTTCTTGACATCGTAGTTAGCCTACTGCATTTGTAAACTAGTCTAGAATTTAAAAATTCAACACAAATAATCACTGGTGGCCGCGCTGAAATTTTACGAGTCAGAGGCAGATTATGACTCTGAATCAAATATAGAAAGTGGGAAGTGGATCATCGATGTCGAACCCAATTCCATTGTCACTACCACCAAAGTCCAACCAAGAGAACCAGAATAACCAAAGGAAGGGGAACACCTCTTTCACTCACATATGTGGGTAAAGGGGACTCTGCTACATTTTAATGTCAATAGTGACAGTCAGAAGAACCTAATTTTAGTAGAGGTCATGAAGCGGCTTGACCTGCTGATAACACTGAACCCACAACCCTACACCATCGACTGGCTTCGCCAATGATGATATCTCTGCGTCCGCCAACAGTGTCGTCTGCCCTACAACATCAAGCCCTTCAAAGATGAGGTATTGTGTGTTGTTTCTCCCCTTGAAGTTTTTGATGTTCTTTTAGGCCAGCCATATTTGTGTAAGTGAAATGTTGTGTATGAGTCTAGACCCCTCAGTGTTATTATTACTTTGGGTAAACAATTTTACATGATACTAGAGGTAGCGTCGCCTACCGCTATTTCTTTAATCTATGCTAGGCAATGTAGTAAGGTCATTTCACAGACCGAGAAGTTTGTCTTCTTTGTGATCCGTGCTCACAATAAGCAGAAGGTCGCTGCAACATTTGTGACCTTTACACATAGCCTCTCTTTGCAACCGAATCAAGTGGATGGGATCATGGAAGAGTACAAAGACATATTCTGCTCACCCACCAGGGTACTGACGCACTACCAAATCAAGCATCCAATTGATCTAACCCCCGGTGCACCACAGCCTAATGGACTAGTCTATTGTCGCTCGCTGATGGAAAATGATGAAATCAAGCACCAAATCCAAGAGCTGCTTCAAAAGGGGCACATCTGACCCAACTCCTCCCGTTGTGGAAGCCCGATTGTGTTGGTGTAGAAGAAAGGCGAGACTTGGCGGCTCTGCATTGATTATAGAGCATAAAACAAAATCACAGTCAGGAATCGATACCCAATTCACCAAATTGATGACCTTCTTGTCCAAATCAAGGGGGGGAATTTATTAAGCAAGATTGATCTAAATTTTGGCTACCACCAGGTTCCCATCGAACCAACTGATGTATGGAAGACAACTTTCAAATATAAAGAAGGTCTCTTCGAATGGTTGGTCATGCCCTTTGGCTTAACAAATGCACCAAAAAATTTCATGAGATTGATGGATGATGTATTGAGACCCTTCACCAACTATTTTGTGGTGGTATATCTGGATGACATCCTCATCTTCGATGGAACTTGGGAGGAGGACATGCAGCATAATCGACAGGTTTTTGGCACTCTACAACAACACAAGCTATATGCCAACTTGGAAAAATGATACTTTGGCATGAACATGGTCCAATTCTTGGTCTACATTGTTGATAAGCATGGGGTACATGTGGATCCAGCTAAGATCCAAGTCATTCATGATTGGCCAACCCTGACCACACTAATTGAGCTTCAGAGCTTTTTGGGACTTTCCAACTTCTACCGAAGGTTCGTATTGGGTTTCTCTAGTATTGAATGGGCCCTCAACCAAGTAAACAAGGGGTCGTGGCAAGGAAAAGTTTGCATGGGGGCAGGCACAACACAGAGCATTTGATGATCTGAAGCATCGCTTGTGCTCAACTCCAGTACTCTCCTTACCTGATCTGCAACAACCGTTTGAGATTGAGATTGATGCCTCCAACTATGTTGTAGGCGTAGTTCTCACTCAGCATGGTCATCCAGTAGCATAACATAGTGAGACATTCTTAGATATTGTCCGAAAATACCCCACCTATGACAAAGAAATGTATTCCATTGTGCAAGCCTGCCGTTAATGGAAACATTACATTCTGGGAAAGGAGACAATCATCCACACTGATCACAAGTCTCTTAAGTTCATATAGGCACAAGGGAAGTTGTAGAATGACCGCCATCAAAAGTGGTCCACATACCTAAAACAGTTTCATCTCAACATCAAGTATAAAACAATGAGCACAAATTGTGTCGTTGACTGTCTTAGTCGCCCTCTCGTTGCTGCACTCACCATAGTGCTCCATTCTTGTGGGCATGAGGAATTTGAGTGGCCCCAACTTTATCAGCGTGACCTTGACTTCGCCACCACCTGTCATCTCTTCGGTACCAGAGAGAATGTCACTGATTTTCACATCCAGGATGGACTATTATGCCATCTGGGCCATCTCTGTGTTCCCACAAGCGAGCGTGCAAAGATGATTTGGGAGGCTCACTACAATCGGATGGCATGACATTTTGGCATGGAGAAAACAATGGTCATTCTACAAAAACATTTTTATTGGCCAAAACTTTGACAAAACGTCAGCAAGTATATCATATCTTGCATTGCATGTGCCATTGCCAAGCCAACCATAAAAAAGAAAGGCTTATACACCCCTCTTCCTGCTCCCGAGAGGCCTTGGGAATCCATCTCAATGGATTACATGTATGGCCTGCCCTCCACCAAGCACGACAATGATTGTGTATTTGTGGTGGTTGATTGGTTTTCGAAGATGGCCATTATCATAGCCTGTAAGAAGAGCATCATAGTGACATATACTGTCGAGCTCTTCTTCGAACAGGTGTGGGTCCATTTTGGGATACCACAAACCATCACCTTAGATCGGGACAACAGGTTCCTCAACACATTTTGGTAGAGTCTCTTGTTACTGTTGGACACCAAGCTCACTAAATACATTTCTTTCCACCCCAAACCAATGTCCAGATAGAGGTCGTAAATCGGATGATTTCACACATCCCACGCATGTACAACTCTAAGCATCTGTTCCCATGGGATGAGAGTCTTCCCTATGTTTAGAACAACTACAACATGGCTCTCCATAGCTCCATCGGCCATATCCCATTGCAGGTGGGGCTGGGATTCCAACCCTTGGGTCCCATTGATGTTGCACTACCTCTTGCAGCCACACAAGAATAATCTTCCCATGTTTAGTCTAAGGTGACAAAGCCACCAGATTCATTGAGCAGATTCAACACATTCGCCAATAGGTCCATGTGATTTTGCATAAAGTCAATGCTAAGTGTTATCACCGAAAAATTGTCCGCAACATTGCACACAATGGGTGAAGAAAAACATCAGTGCCAACAATAATTAGTACACCTACAACATCAAAATCCATAAAAGGCACAAAACTATACACTTGGTTAAAAAATTAAAGTGCACAAATTCACCAAAGGAAATGCGTGCACTGTGCGCAAAATGCGCGGGCCAACACAACCCCAATCGCGCACTGTGCGCAAGATGCACGAATTTCTATGAGAAAATCCGTACACTTCTCATGAAAGACGCATTTATGAATCTTGTCGGCCTCTCAACCACTTCCAGTCTGACCCCCAATACAATTTGACACTCGGATCTAAGTTAAATCTATCTTGGAGACTGGTCAAGGGCTAGGAAGTGCCTTAAAAGGCCCCTTGTTCACACTATGAAACAATTGTATCTTGCCATGAATGGACACTATAAATATGTGCCATGGGTGTGCTAGAAAAATAAGAACTTCAAGGTATTGTTATGCTGCAAGAATTCTTCTTGGAGAATTATCTTTTCTCTTTGAATCATTCAAGCACTATAGCAAGGGCCATTCCACCCACCTCTTGAGAGGATTGACATTGTATTTCTTCACCATTGTCACTTTCCATTGCATGAATATAAGAGTTCTCTATGAGGGAACTCGAGATCCCTCCCAAGGAGGAAGAGGGGATTCATAAGTCCTTGCCTTTCTCTACGGTGTTAGCCTATCAATATATTGATCTATTGGTAGCTATATGATTGTCATTTTTCGTTTTTCATGGTTCTAGTTCTTGCAAGATTCTCTAACATTTATTTATTTTTCTTTTTCTTTTTATTTCCTTGTTTCATGTGTATTTGGTTATCTAATCAACTCACAAACCTCTATTTTGTTTAGATGACTTAACTAGGCAAGTAAGTGTTGTCTTTTTTCTTACCCATGTGACAAAACCAACACAACGGATTGACGACCATACTGGGGATCGATATCAAATTCCTCCCTATTTAAGTCTTGAGAGCACTTCTTTCTAATTGTTTGGATATGCAGGTACCAAAACCGACCTAATCCAATCTTCCAAAGTCAGAATTTAGAGCCAAGGCAAGAGAATTTCACTTGGAAATTTCTTTCCCGACGCGTGACAGGAAGTGCACAGCTTTCGAGGCACACAAATGCACACTCTGTGCTCTGTGCGCGCATTCTGTGTGCTCAGCGCGAATGTTAGAACTACAACCTGTATATAAGTCTAGTTTTTGCAAATTGTAAGGGTTTTTATGAGTGGTTTGAGGGTCCATTGCCTTCAGATTTTAATTTCCTACACTTTGTAAAGAAATCACACTTCACTTAGAGTCCTTTATCACAAGGAAGGTTAGATAACATAAGCACATAGGGGTAAAAAAAATAACAATTCTTCTCTTTGCTTTGTTGCCACATGGATGGCTCATTTGGCATTTAAAATTTTGAGTTGAAGTTATTGCTTTTTCAAACATAATCAACTAATTTGGGAGTAGAAATCAATTTTAACCCTCAAGTATGCTCTTCACCCTCAAGTATGCTCTTCCCCCACACCCAAGTGTGATCTCGGGAATCAGAAAAGGCGGTTGAAAGGAAATTCCATCTCCCTTTAAAAATCATTAAGAGAGGACAAAATCCCCCTAGGGTATCTCTTAGTTTTGGAAATCATCTTAAAAGATTTGTAAGGGCCCATACATTCCCACATGTTTGCAATCTTAGGATATTTTCTAAAAGCTTTCTTAGTCTAGACAACACTCTAGGAAAGTTTAAAAGATCAAGTAACAGGCCCACACATGCCCACATGTCTACCATCCTAGGATAGTTTCAAAAGATTTCTTAGTATAGACAACATTCCAGGGAGTTTAAAGGATCAAGTAAGGACCCGTATGTCTACATTGCTAGTTCTTTAGGGCTTTAAATATTCTACAAGGTTGTACCAAAGAAACATAGTAAGCTAGGTAAGAAGATTTGTAAGGACCACATGAAGTCCACATGCTTCAATCTTACACTTAACTTATTAAAAATCTTTTTGCACACTTTTCACTTTCCTGCACACAAAGCCACTCCTCACACACATTGTTTCTATTAGAATAGTGGAGGTCGAAGTAATCTTTCTTTTTAAGTACCCACAAAGTACTTCAAAGGAATTTTGAAAGATCTGACTACTTCTTTAGAAATTATCCACACCAATTTAATTCAAACGAGGTTGGTCCAAGACCCCAATCTCTCAGACCACTCCATCTAAAAATTTTCTAAGAAACACACTAAATTTTTCTCCACATGAGGTACTAAAAGAATTTTTTTAGTATAGGTAGGATCTTGGGGGTAGGCATCCAAAAAAAACCCCTTTATCACGTTCTCACATTTTGAAACAATAGAAGTTGAGAATAGGGATCCTTCAAATCCTCCAAGTCAAGTGTTCCTATACCATAAGGCAGGGAGATACCCATGAAGGGTCAAAGGCCGAGGTCAGGTTGTTCTGCGCATCCCTTCTTGAGTCATCCAACTCTTGTGAGGGTATCCAGCCCGTGACCCATTTTTTAGGCCGAAAATCTAAATGCTACACTTTGACCGACATACTTAGTAGCCAAACTTAGGATATCTAGCTAGAATTTACATGGAAACCCAAATGGGAGAAAACCATGGAATACTTTCTTATATGTCAAATATTACATTCATAGGACACACCAACCTCCAAATTCTCCAGCACCTAATAGAAGGAGGCTCCAACCTGAAGGAATATACAACTCCTTGAATTCTCCAGCTACAACTGGAAGAAGGCTCCAACCCCCTAGTTTACAAGCTCCAACCTGAAGGAAGCTCCAACTCCTTGAGTTCTCCGGTACCAACTGGAAGGAGTCTATAACCCCCTTTCCTTGCCCCATCCTACCACCCTAAAGTATAAGTGTAGACTCAAACTATCACTACCACTAATCAACCTATAACTGCCACTGTCCCTGATACATCAACCTGTCACTGTCACTGTCTCATCAACCTATCACTGTCACTATCTCATCAACTTGTCATTGTCACTGTATCATCAACTTGTCATTGTCACTATCACATCAATCTATCATTGTCACTATCTATGTCACTGTAACTGATATATCATCATCAACCTATGTGTATGTACCAAATATCTATACCATAACATGTATCAATCATGTATCAAAACATGTGCCTCAACCATATACCACATCCCTCATGATATGTCTCAATCATGCCATACAACATGTATCAAAGATATGTCATTGTCTCAACAATATGCCTCAAGCATGCACCATAACAAACAAGATCATATACCAAGTATATGCCTCAAATATATGCCAATATCACAAAGATGTGCCTCTAACAATGAACCATAACAACCATGCACAATGTACCAAGGATATGCCTCAATCATGTATCAATATCACCAAGACATGAATCTCATCCATATGCAACCATGTACCAAAAAGGGCCACCAAGACACACCTTAAGCATGTTCCATACCATCCATGATACAAGCCTCAAACAAACACATAAAAGACATACCTTTACTCATGAAGAAGAACTGATACATACCATCTTAGACTTTGTAACCACCCTGATGTATTGTCATACCTTGTTGCAACCTGAACCAAGCATCCTTCTTCAAATCTGGCTTAGCCTCACTGGATAGATTCCAGTTATCACACGAGGCCTCGCATGACATGAACTAAACAACCCACGGGGGTGCCTCACGGGACACCGGTAGATTGACCCGCGGGGGTCAGCTAAACTAGGGTTTCCTAAAACCATTTCTTCTCTGCAACTCTGAGATTTTCACACTCCTTTCTTCCTTAAATCCGCTTCCTCAGATATGCTACGAAAATATTTACCAAAAGATCACTTGAAAAATAGATAATCATTGAACTTGTGTGTGTAAATATGAGAGGCTTCTTGAGGTGTATTTATACTTTTCTAAGTGACTTCTTTCCTTCACTTTAGGGCCGACCTATACTTTCTTGTTATAACTATTTTACCCTTTAATTAATGTCTTGTAACTTCTTATTGCAACCATTTTGGGGCTTCTTAACCATTCTTCGGGGCTTCCAACTTCAAGACCTCATAACTCCTCAATCGCGAGGAACTACGTGATGTACCACCTACCATTGGAAACAACATGACGAGGACTATCCATATATGAGGGTTTTGTATGTACTTGTAATGTTCTTCAACCTCATTTTCCTCAGTCAAATTTGGGCCTCATGAACACACCTCTAGGTTTCTTGTATAATTCTCCAAAGCATCTTCCCGTGAGGGCCATGCTTAAAACTACACCATAAGGGGACTACTTTGGAGACTTCTTAAATTATACCCAATACTTCTATAGGATTCTAGACTTCCTCTAAAGTTGACATCAATGAAAATCATTTTTCCAACAATCTCCCCCTTTGGCATTGATGGCAACACTCATGCTTCCCCTATCTGCATGCTTCTATTCTTTCTCCCCCTTTGACATTAATCGAAAAGGGTAACTCCCCATGACAATATACTTATGAACTTTTTCTCTTTCGTTGTTTTTGTCCATTGGTGCATCCCGATGAAGTAAAATAATCGCATATAGAAAATCATTCATATCAAGATTCATTTATCGTCTCGTACATATGATTTATCTTCCCTTGTATTCTGAGCAAAAAACGTGTATATTACTGTGGAGCATAAACTTATCTAGGTTTCTGTCGAAGATACTCAAATGTCTCTCATGGGAGAGTTTTAGTGAATATGTATGCAATATGTTCCTTTGTCCGAATATACTCTAATTTGATATTCTTTTTTGTAACCTGTTCCCGCAAAAAGTGAAACTTAATTAGATTATGTTTGGTCTTGGAATGCATCACTGGATTCTTGGAGATACTGATAGCACTAGTGTTGTCGTCGTAGAATATTGAAATGGGCTCATCAAACTTCACTTGTATATCTTGCAGGGTTTGTTTTATCCAGAGAACCTGAGTACAACATGTTGTTGCTGCAATGTAGTATGCTTCTACTATAGACAATGATACCGAGGACTACTTCTTACTTGACTAGGATACTAGACAATCACCCAAATAGAAGGCTACTCTACTAGTACTTCTTCAATCATCAATGATTCTTTCCTAATCCACATTTGTGTAGGCGACCATAGTCATCTCATTCCATTTTGGATACCACAACCCAAACTCTGTTGTTCCTTTAAGATATCTGTAGATTCTCTTTACTGCTAGAACATGATTTTCCTTCAGTGTTGCTTGAAATCTTGAAACTTGTCCAACTACTTGCATTACATCTCATCTTGAAGCTATCACATAGAGTAGGCGCCAATCATCGATATGTAGAGTCTTTGATCTACTTCCTTAGACTCATTGTATTTTCTTAACTTGCAACCAATCACCATAGGAGTACTTACTGGTTTGCAATATTCCATTATGAACTTCTTCAACATTTCTTTGATGTACTTGGTTTGTGAAATGAAAATGCCTTCATCCAACTTAGATATCTGAAGTCCCAAAAATAATGTTAATTCACCAAGTAGTGACATTTCAAACTCATTTTGCATGTCTTGGGAAAAATTCTTACTCATATTGTCATCATCACTTCCAAAGATAATTTCATCCACATATACTTCAATTATAAGTATGTTGTTCCTATCAATATTTACATAGATATTTCTATCTGCATTACCCTTTATGAAACCTTGTTCCTGCAAATACTTGTCCAATCTTGAATACCAGGCTCTAGGGGCTTGCTTGAGTGTAATATCCCCAAGGACGAGCCCTATTGTATCATGTTTATGAGTTGTAAATCATGTTTTATAGGCTGGTGAGACAAGTTAAGATAAGTTGGTAAGGCTTATGAGTTTATTAGGC
>JASDQU010010274.1:74040-85125 GCA_032191745.1 Picea mariana | reverse complement strand
GTGGAGGGATATGTCCTAAGGGAAGCAGTGAAAGGATGATAGTGGTATGTGTTGGGCTTACTTCATGGCTTATTGTGTCATTGAGTCCATTTCTATGAGCACCTTTGTGGAGGGTGTGATTTCTCTTAAGTTACCACTTTCTAAGTGTTACGTTTTTCCAAACCCCTATATCTTCATTTTTATTTGTCATCTTATCATATTTTCAAGTCCTCTTTTATAAGGTTTCAAGCTATAGCATGACTACTTGGGACTGGGGCGAACACGGAAAGGGTAGAGCTCAAGTTGGAATGGATTTTGAGAGTCCTTTGATATTATTAGTTTCTTTCTTTAGTATCATTCTTTCATTATTTTTAGTAGCAACTGCAATCAATGTCTAGGACTTCAACCCCTCTTCTCATGAGAGAATGGACCATGACCCATTACTGAAGTTTAGTACACTCTAATGGGCTCCAGGATGGAAATTGTTAAGTATGGTGGGGAACGAAATGTTACCCTTGTGAGGCTCCTCTACTGATCTGTATTTATGAGCAGAATGAAAGGAATAACAGACTGAATAAAATAACACAAAGATACAAAGAATAAAAAAGATACCCAGTGAAAAATAACTTATATTGATTAAATAAAATAGGTTGAAACTGTAAAACTGCAAAACTAAAAACAACTTGCTCAAATGGTGGTAGTTATCTCTAAGAAGAGATGTGGATGATATGCACATTCGTCTAATGAGAATGATTACAATGACGCTCCAGAGGCCTTTTTAACATTACTCATGAATTCCAAAACCGTAGACATCCAAAAAACTAACCCTAGGAGATGAAAGACCAAAAGTTATGTGGGCCCCAATGGGTAAGTTGGTACCACAACTTCTCGGGATCCTAACTTTTTCATACGACGTCTGTTTTAGGCACGTGTTAGCCCATTGAAAAGGTCTTTTTGAGAACTACACATTATGTCGTCAAAATCTGACTGCGTCTATAGTTTGACCATGGAAAGCCAAAAAAACATTGTTTAGGGCCCCAAAACAACCCTGGAAGTACAAAAAGATGTAATAACATGAAAACTTCCAAAATAATCCAATTGTATTAGGTGGGTGGGAACCAATATCCACCTGGAAGTTGTGTAGGGCTTTAGACAACCCTGAAAGTGTAGAACCCACAATTACACATAATTACATAAGAACGTTTTGAACTAACAATTGTCAAGAGGAGCCAGTTGGAATAGGTGGGTGGCCACCAATATCCACCTAGATTAGTCCTCCCCCCTTAGGAAGAAATGGTCATTTCCCCCATCAGATGAGTAAAATTATGTTGAATTTGGCCCCGGGTTAACCACTTGCCTTGGTGTAGGAGTTTCCCTGCCTTGACAACCCGATAAAGTTGGATCCTCTGCTAGCGAGTGCCCTTGACCTGTGTGTCCACTATATGATCAGTGGATGCATGTTCCATGTAGACAGGGTTGAGCTCTATTGGTGTCAATTGTTCTGTGATCTCTGAGGTGTCCAATAATGGTGGAAAATATGGTCGAAGGAGGTCCACACTGAACATTGGGTTCAAGCCAAGGAAGGGTGGAGTGTTGAGCTCAAAATTTGTGTTACCCACATCCTTGGTGATAGTGTAAGGCCCATAGTGAAGTGGGAGGAGCTTCTGATGGAGACCTGTAAGGTGATCTTTCGGTAAATGTAACCAGACCTTGTCTCCCACCTAAAACTGGTGCAATACCCGATGTTGATAATGACACTACTTGTACTTAGCATTGTCTTTATGAAAAATATCATGGACCTATTGGAAGATGTGTTGAATCCGCTCAATGAATCTGGTGGCTTTTTCCAGCTCAGACTAAACATTAGAATATTTTTCATGTTTTGTTGCAAGGGGTAGTGCAACATCACTGGGACCCGAGGGTTGGAATCTCATCCCCACCTAAAATGGGCTATGTTTGGTGGAGCTATGGAGAGCCCTGTTGTAGTTTTTTTGAACATAAGGAAGACTCTCATCCCATGTACATGGATGCTTAGAGTTGTACATGCACAGGATGTGCACAATCATCTGATTGACGAACTCTTTATGGCCATCAGTTTGGGGGTGGAAAGCAGTTGATTTAGCGAGCTTGGTGTCCAAAAGTAACCAGAGACTCGACCAAAATGTGTTGAGGAACCTGTTGTCCTGATCAGAGGTGATGATGTGTGGTATCCAAAATTAACCCACACCCATTAGAATAAGATCTTGGAAGTATCTGTCATTGTGATTTTCTTCTTGAAAGATGTGATAATGGCCATCTTCGAGAACTGATGAACCACCAAAAATACACAATCATTGATTTGCTTGGTGGATGGAAGGCCAGACATGTAATCCATTGATATGGATTGTCAAGGCCTATCGGGAGTAAGAAGAGGGGTGTATAATCCTTGCTTCTTGATGGATGGCTTGGGAATGGCACAGGCAGTGCAAGATAAAATATACTTGTTGATGTCTTATCGAAGTTTTGGCCAATAAAAATGTTTCTGTAGAATGGCCACATTTTTCTCCACGCCAAAATGTCTTGCCATCCGAATGTAGTGAGCCTCCCAAATCATCTTTGCATGCTCACTTGTGGGAAGACAGAGGTGGCCTAGATGGCATAACAGTCTATCCCGGATGTGAAAATCAGTGGCATTCGCTCTCGTACCCAAGATATGATAGGTGGTGGTAAAGTGAGGGTTACGCTGATAAATTTGGGGCCACTTAGATGCCTCATGCCGACAGGAATGGCGCACTATGGTGAGTGCACCAATGGGAGGGAAACTGAGGTAGTCAGTGACATGATTTTTTCTCCATGTTTTATGCTTTATGTTGAGATGGAACTGTTGTAGGTATGTGGACCACTTTTGATGGTGGTCGTTCTACAACTTCCCCTGTGTCTGTATGAACTATAGAGGCTTGTGATCAGTGTGGATGATTGTCTCCTTTCCCAGAATGTAATGTTTCCATTAACGACAGGCTTGCACAATGGAATACATTTATTTTTCATAGGTGGGGTATTTGCAAACATTATCTAAGAGTGTCTCACTATGGTATGTTATTGGATGACCATGCTGAGTGATAATTGCGCCTACAACATATTCATAGGCATTAGTCTCAATCTCGAACTGTTGTTGCAGATCAAATAAGGAGAGTACTGGAGTTGAGCACAAGTGATGCTTCATATCATCAAATGCTTGTTGGTGTGCCTACCCCCATGCGAACTTTTCCTTTCCACCACCCTTGGTTACTTGGATGAGGGCCCATGCAATATGGGAGAATTCCAACAAAAACCTTCGGTAGAAGCTGGAAAGTCCCAAGAATATCTGAAGATCGGTTAGTGTGGTCGAGGATGGCCAATAATGAATTACTTGGATATTAGTTGGATCCACATGTACTCCATGCTCATCAACAATGCAGCCCAATTATTGTACCATGTTCATGCCAAAGGAGCATTTTTCCAAGTTGGCATATAGTGTGTGTTGTCGGAAAGTGACCAAAACATGGTGAATATGTTGCATGCGCTCCTCCCAAGTTCTGTTGAAGATGAGGATGTCATCCAGATATACCACCACAAAATATTTGGTGAAGGGTCTCAATACATCATCCATCAATCTCATGAAAGTTGTTGGTGCATTTGTTAAGACAAAGGGCATGACCCTCCATTCAAGGAGACCTTATTTAGATTTGAAATTTTTTTCAAATACATCAGTTGGTTCGATGGGAACCTAGTGGTATCTAGAATTTAATTCAATCTTGCTAAATAAATTCCCCCCCTTGAGTTTGTCAAGAAGGTCATCATTTCGGGGAATTGAGTACTAGTTCTAGGATGTGGTTTTGTTTAATGCTCTGTAATCAATGCAAAGCCACCATGTCTTGTATTTCTTCTTCACCAGCACAATCGGGCTTCCACAAGGGGAGAATCTAGGTCAGATGTTCCCCTTTTTAAGAATCTCTTGGATCTAGTGTTTGATTTCATGATTTTCCATCAGCGAGCGATGATAGAATGGTCCATTAGGCAGTGGTGCACTAAGGGTTAGATCAATTGGATGCTTGACTTGGAAATGTGTTAGTACCCCGATGGGTTAGGAGAAGATGTCTCTATACTCTTCCATGATCTCGTCGAATTTATTCTATTTCAAAGAGAGGCTTTGTGTAGAGTTCATGGATGTGACAAAAACCTTCCTCTTATTGTGAGAATGGATCACAAAGAAGAAAAACTTCTCGTTCTGTGAAATGACCTTACTGTATTTTTTTAGAATATGAATGGATTTGATCATTTTACCATTGATAATATTTCTATTGTCACCCAACCATAGGCCAAAGACACCCTACAATCACCTTAACCTTAATAGAGAATCACTCTGGAAGAAAACCCTAGGCTAGATAGCCAAACAAAGGGTAGCTCACCTTTCCCCAAGGATAGTGCACCAACAAGAGATAATCATATAGTCCAAACCCTAACCAAGAGATATTCCAAGACAAACGTGATCTGTTAGCTGAAGAAGCTGCAATGACAACTCTCCTCCGAACCTGTGCACAAAACTAGGCACTGCAGTGCGCACAAGTGTTTCTCTGCAATTCTGAGACTGCCTGCTAGAACGAAGACTGGCCTCCTGTATTTATATTGATTTTGGCTAACTGTCTGGGCTGACTTCTCATTATGGGTATCTATCTGTTCAGTATATATTATTTCTTTTGGCCGACTTCTTCTCTTGGAGGATAATAACCTAATACAGATTATCCTCTTGAGCCAACATGTCTTCTAGGGTTATTAGCCAACTCATTAGGGTTTCTTCTTGCTTCCCGGAGTATTCTATTCTCGTCAAGTTTACCACGTGGAGGAAAATACCTCCCGCAACTACCATAATATCAACACTCCCTCCTAGCTAGGGAGGTATTATAGGTAATGGTCTTGAGCACAAACATACCATTCACCCGGTAGCATCAACATAGTTGTATAGACTATCTCATGACTATATCATGAGAACCATCATCACCATCAGTGTTATCAGCTGCATCATCTCTCAAAACCATACTCTATCTGAGTAATCAAACATGATGCTCACTCCACAGAGTGACACAGGAGTCATTCTTCTAATCTAGAAGAATAAATGTTCTGAACCATTTTCTATCTGGGAAATCTCTTTTCATTGATCATCCATCTAGCTGATAATCATTTTCAACACTACTGATAGTCTTCAAGGAAATTAGAACAATATAATTCAATAGAACACAACTGTGTCTATCCATAGCAGTACACAACTACAATCCAGTGGTACACTACCACACCAAGCAACACACAGGTACTTGATCAAATAGTGGAACACATCCACCACGGTAGTATACATCTATTGTCTAGAGACATACAGTCTTGATAACAATCATCTGATATCAACTTGCTCAAAAACAATGTTATGATATAAATTGAATCATTTGGGCTATTCTTCCACTCATGTCTATGAGATCTTGGAAGAGCATTTGCCTTCAGAAGGCAAAACTTCAATGATGATCTATTGGGACTATTCTTCTCAAGCAAGGAAGAATAATTGTCCTGATTTTCTGAGCTTGGACCATTCCCCACCCTGGTCCATTCCTCTGACACTAAACAAGATGTAACGTGGAGAGAATGAGTCTACCCTAAGGAATTTCTATCCCTGATTGTTGAACCTAAATCATTACCCACCCCGGGCCATTCCTCCGGCACTAAACAAAGTGAAACCTGGAGAGAATGAATCCACCCTAAGGAATGAATGTCTAGACCATTTCCCATGTTAACCACAAGAGGAAATGACTGTCCTACAACAACCTCCAAAAACGGACCATTCCTCATGTTAACCACAATGAGAAATCGTTGTCGAATGAGGCAGTCCAGTCTTCTGGAGTAACCCTCAATAAGAGAGACTACCCTAGACCACTTCCCGTGTTAACAACAATGGGAAGTCATTGTCTATGGTGCATCAGAAATATGGACCATTTTTCGAACTGGAAAATGTTTGTCCGTCAGAAATCTCAATCCACTTTCCGAACTGGAAAGAATCTGCTCATCTTGGACCATTTTTCGTACTGAAAAATAATTGTTCATCAATTAATAATACATCAGTGCTCCCTCCCAACCTAGGAGTCATCTCCTCCTTTTTCAATAAGGAAGTGATCTCCACGAGCTCCAACTTGAGTATGCAAACTCTTTCATCTTGGACAAAAGATTTACCAAAATGTCTGTTTATCTTCTCATCTATGGAGATATGTATTGGAGAACCACTTTCTCCTTTCAGGACTTCATCACGGATAATGTAATGCTTGATTTCAAATTTACTTCAGTCTAGATCACTGGTTTTATCTAAAGGCTTCATGCAGCTCTGATCAATAAATTATATCATTGTTGGAAAACTGGAACATATCCATGTGGCACTTATTCTGTCATCCTAAGATCTGATCTTCTGAGTAATCATGTTGATACAATATCTCTGTTATAGAAAATCTTCACCACACTTCTATTGTGCACTAGAGGTTCTCCATCAAGTTATCTTCTTCCATATGCATACAAGGGTCTCTTTATGGTATGCTTCAAAGTCTTGAGGTTGTTCTTCATACGCTTTTTGTTCAATTTCTCTGGAGAACAGTCTTTGCATTCATCTGATGTAGAACTCCAACCCATGGATATTGTGGATGATATAAAGACTCATGTAGAGGTATGTCTGGTTTATTGGAACAAGTAATCATCATAGTCTTATCCCTCCATCTGGGAGAACCTCTCGTTCTGGATCTTGCAATGCTTTCATATATACATTGTTCTTCATCACAACTTTTAGTTCCTTTATTGAGTTCATATCAGGTTGGTAATCCTGTGATTCTTAATATAGTGACTGGTTGTTCTGCTTTCTCTTTCTTTCTTGGAATATTCATGTTCTTCCTGATGTTTTTCTTTATCTCTTGGGTCCATGGAGTTTCTTATAGATTCCATGCCCTAAATATTCCACTTCTTCCTTTCATTATAGAATCGTGGATGTGGATGGATAACTAGGGATACTTTAAGGCTTATCTTCGAAGAAGACTTTTTTTGAGGTTGAACTCAACACATACTATCTTTCATGGCTGCTACCATGGATATATATACATCATCATATTCAATGGATTATATGATTAGCTCCCTCCTAATCCTTGCTTCATGTCTGAGTGCATATAATCATCTCCCTCCGTCTAACAGAGTCCATGATTTCATCTACATCCATATTGTCTTCTGCAATATATAATCAAATCCCTCCATCTAACAAAGTCCACACTTCCATCTTATTGTCTTCTACAAAACGTCATAAGTCTTTCTCCAATTTCCTCTTGATTGCTGACTTCTTTCTGTCTTTGCTTCTTCTAAGTCTCTTCATGATTGATTTTGATTTCAGCCTATCTTATAATAGCTTCCACATGATTTGTTTGATGTATTTCATCCTTTCATGTGTATTATCTAACTTGTATAATGATAGAAATTCTTATCTTGTTGTTCTTCCATAGGTATAGTTCTTCTTGGAACACATTATCTTTTGAGAGATAGATATACAAGATATGTACAGAGACAATGCAAACAAGATATGTACAAGAACTAAGAAGAGTATTGTTACCTTCAGAAGAAGAAGTCTCTTTCATCCTGCTTAGTTTTCTTTGCAGGTTCCTTTTTTTTGGCAACTGATGCTTCATGTTTCTCCTTCCTTTTCTTTAGTTCGGGACAATGATTCTTGTAGTGACCATACTTTCGACAGTTGAAGCATTGTATTTCTGAAGTATCTTTCTCTTGATTTGGATTCCTCCTTGAACCAATCTTCCTTTTGTTCCTTAAATTCTTGAATCTTTCTGTGAAGGCTTGATCATCATACTTCTTTTGGAGTTTCTCTTTTGCACTAATCCTAGATTCTTCTTGAGCACAGCAAGTTCAAAGTTCTTCAAATTTGGGATACTCCTTCCTTGTGTTCATGCTTGCGGAAAATGCATCCCATGTCTTGGGAAGACCATTGAGTACTATGTTTACCAATTTCTTCTCTGAAATTATCTCTTCAATAGCTTGTGTTTGATCTCTTAACTGGGAGATCCTTACAAAGTATGATGTTATGCTATCATCATCATTCATCTTCATGTCACAGAGCTCATTCTTTGGACTCATTATTTGTCCAATGTTTCTGACTGAAAAGAGGTTTTTTAGGGCATCACACATCTTCTTTGATGAATCAAGATGGGAGATGTAGGGTATCAAGTGGTCTTTTATAGAGTCCATTGTGATACTCATGGCATTGATATCACTATTTTTGAACTTCTCCATAACTGCAATGTTCCGCGATTCCTTTTCTTTTCCTTCTTCAAACTTTGGTTCCACGATCTTGTCTTTCATGATATTCAACGCTTTATTCTTGGCTAGGATGAGGTCGATCCTTGTCTTCCACTCTCTAAATTTTAGAAGCTCCATCGAACCTGTTCTTTGACTTTATAGAGTAAGTAATGGCTTCTTTGACTTAGTCAACCCTAGATTTGACCAGAAACGCAAACTTGATGTCTTAGCTTGCTAAGAGTATCAAGAGATGTGTTAGGCTAGGGCACACTGATCTGTCCAGAAATTAGGTTAATCCCTTCACTTAAGGTGCCTCAATGAGAGGATTAGGGTTTTTGCAACTACACATGCTAGTAACCGTAGTGGCAGTTCTATGGTGATTGCTCCTACTAGAAACCCTAGTGATAGTTCTTCAACGAGCTCAATATCCTTACGGCTATGTTTCCTTCCAACGATTAGACTGAATGAAGGAGGTGTGGGCCCATAACCTATTAGAATATGAATGAATGTGCTCATTTTACCATTGACATTATCACTATTGTCACCCAACCATCGGCCGAAGCCACTCTCCGAGCACCTTAACCTTGACAGAGAATCACTTCGGAAGAAAACCCTAGGCTAGATAGCCAAACAAAGGGTAGCACACCTTTCCAAAAGGGTAGCGCACCAACAAGAGTTGATCAGATAGTCCAAACCCTAACTAAGAGATAGTCCAATCCAAATGTGATCTGCTAGCTGCAGCAGCTGCAATGGCAGCTCTCCTCCAAACCTGTGCACAAAAATGGGCACTGCAATGCGCACAAGTGTTGCTCTGCAATTCTGAGACTGCCTGTCAGAATGAAGACTGGCCTCCTGTATTTATACTGATTCTGGCTAACTGCCTGGGCCAACTTCTCATTCTGGGTATTTGTCTGTTCAGTATATATTATTTCTTCTAGCTGACTTCTTATCTTGGAGGCTAATAACCTAATACAAATTATCCTCTTGAGCTGGCATGTATTCTACAATTATTAGCCAACTCATTAGGGTTTCTTCTTGCTTCTCAGAGTATTCTATTCTCATCAAGTTTACCACATGGAGGTAAATACCTCTCGCAGCAACCATAATATCAACACATTTCTTAGCAGAGATTAAAGAAATAGTGGTGGGAGGTGCTGCCTCTAGTATCCTTTACATTTTTCTACCCAAAGTAATAATAAAATTGTAGGGTCTAGATCCATCCACAACATGTCGCTTCCACAAATATGGTTGGCCTAAAAGAACATCACAAAATTCAAGGGGAGAAATATCACACAATGCCTCATCTTTGAAGGGGTTGTTGTTGTAGGGCATACAACACTATTTTCTGACGTGGAGATCTCATCCTTGGAAAAGCCAACCGATGGTGTAGGGATGCAGGTGCAGTGTTATCAACAGGTCCACCTACTTGACGACCTCTGCTGAAATCAGGTTCTTCAGACTACCACTATTGAAAATGAAATTCAACAAATTCTCATTTACCCACATCTATGAGTGAAAGAGGCACCCCCCTTCCTCTAGTTCTTATGGTTCGCTTGGTTGGACTTTGGTGGTAGCGACAGTGGCACCAGGTTCAGAATCGATGATCCACTTCCCACTTTCTAGATTTGATTTAGAGTTACAATCTTCCTCTGACTCGAAAGATTTCAGCTCGACCACTAGTGACTTCTTGGAGCAAAATTCTTCGGTGTTATTCCAATGGATTTATGGTATTCACACCATTTTCACGTGTCCTTCTTCGACTTCTCATTACCCTTCTTGGGTTGCATCTTGGACTAGTTATCCTGAGAGTGTCCATCTTTGATCTGTCCCTTGTTTTTTGGGTTGGGATCTCCTTTGCTCTGCTTTGTCTGTGAGGAATTTGCTGATCCAAATTCTCACCTCTTCTTCTTAAATTTATACTTGATCTTGAAAGCATATCTATAAGTTGCACCTAATGATTCGATGTCCATAAACTCCATTTATGTTTTAATGTATATATGCAGACAATCATGGTATTTACTGAAGGTTCATAGGAAGTTTGGATTCCAATCCATACACCAACTCAAATGAGGTTTTTCCTATGGAAGTATTGGTTGTGATATGGTCTTCCCATAAAGCGTACCAGATCTTACTATCCCAATACTTCTTGTTTTCTCCTACAATCTTCTTAAGAATATTCATCAAATTTTTATTGCTTGATTCTTCCAGTCCGTTTCCTTAAGGATAGTAGTTGGAAGAGTGATATAATATGATCCCATACTTAAAGAAGAATTTTTCCAAAGAAATGGATCTAAAATCCTTGGCATTGTCAGTAGTTATTTTGGTAGGGGAACCAAACCTTGTTATTATTTTATCCTCAAGAAAACTCATGACGATTTCCTCAATTTCCTTTTTTATTGGGATGGCTTCCACCCACCTAATAAAATAGTATGTGGTAGTCAAAACCCAATGATATCCATTTCTAGATTTGTCCTTGAATTCATCAATGAATTATAAACCCCATTGTTGAAAATGAGCTTCAAGAATGATTGGCTTCAAAGCAAACACAAAAAATCATTTATTTCCTGTGAAGAATTGACAAGGTTGGTAGGACCTGACATATCAATGGGTATCCATGAACAATGTAGGATAGTAATATTAAGCTCTAATAATATTAAGGGAAGTGGTGTGGGAAGCGAAGTGACCACCACAATTCCCTAAATGGAGTTCCTTAATCAATTGGTTGGCTTCATATTTGTTCACACATCTAAGGATGATTCCATCAAGGTTCTTCTA
>JASDQU010010274.1:43357-54101 GCA_032191745.1 Picea mariana | reverse complement strand
TCCTGGGTGAAATCCCGGGGCATCCTTCAAGGAACCATGCCAGGTGCATCCAAATCAAAAAAATGATATGAAATAAAGTAAACCAATGTTCATAAGATATAATAGCCCTTAAGTCATGTAAAATAAGTTGTTACTTAAGATACAAGCCACATGAATAATTCACTTCAGTATCTCCTTCAAGTATCATAGTAGTTTAGGAATTTTTGTAAGTTGGAAAGTTTGAATATGGGAGGGCCCTCATCAAACCCTATTAGATGTTCCAACCAAAACAATGAAAGAAAAGAACTATGTGGAGGGATATGTCCTAAGGGAAGCAGTGAAAGGATGATAGTGGTATGTGTTGGGCTTACTTCATGGCTTATTGTGTCATTGAGTCCATTTCTATGAGCACCTTTGTGGAGGGTGTGATTTCTCTTAAGTTACCACTTTCTAAGTGTTACGTTTTTCCAAACCCCTATATCTTCCTTTTTATTTTTCATCTTATCATATTTTCAAGTCCTCTTTTATAAGGTTTCAAGCTATAGCATCACTACTTGGGACTAGGGCGAACACGGAAAGGGTAGAGCTCAAGTTGGAATGGATTTTGAGAGTCCTTTGATATTATTAGTTTCTTTCTTTAGTATCATTCTTTCATTATTTTTAGTAGCAACTGCAATCAACGTCTAGGACTTCAACCCCTCTTCTCATGAGAGAATGGACCATGACCCATTACTGAAGTTTAGTACACTCTAATGGGCTCCAGGATGGAAATTGTTATGTATGGTGGGGAACGAAATGTTACCCTTGTGAGGCCCCTCTACTGATCTGTATTTATGAGCAGAATGAAAGGAATAACAGACTGAATAAAATAACACAAAGATACAAAGAATAAAAAAGATACCCAGTGAAAAATAACTTATATTGATTAAATAAAAGAGGTTGAAACTGTAAAACTGCAGAACTGAAAACAACTTGCTCAAATGGTGGTAGTTATCTCTAAGAAGAGATGTGGATGATATACACATTCGTCTAATGAGAATGATTACAATGAGGCTCCAGAGGCCTTTTTAATATTACTCATGAATGCCAAAACCGTAGACATCCAAAAAACTAACCCTGGGAGATGAAACACCAAAAGTTATGTGGGCCCCAATGGGTAAGTTGGTACCACAACTTCTCGGGATCCTAAATTTTTCATACGACCTCTGTTTTAGGCACATGTTAGCCCATTGGAAAGGTCTTTTTGAGAACTACACATTATGTCGTCAAACTCTGACTTCGTCTATAGTTTGACCATGGAAAGCCAAAAAAACATTGTTTAGGGCCCCAAAACAACCCTGGAAGTACAAAAAGATGTAATAACATGAAAACTTCCAAAATAATCCAATTGTATTAGGTGGGCGGGAACCAATATCCACCTGGAAGTTGTGTAGGGATTTAGACAACCCTGAAAGTGTAGAACCCACAATTACACATAATTACATAAGAACGTGTTGAACTAACAATTGTCAATAGGAGCCAGTTGGAATAGGTGGGTGGCCACCAATATCCACCTGGATTAGTCCTCTCCCCTTAGGAAGAAATGGTCTCCATTGCATTGATTTCCCCCATCAGATGAGTAAAATTATGTTGAATTTGGCCCCGGGTTAGCCACTTGCCTTGGTGTAGGAGTTTCCCTGCCTTGACAACCCGATAAAGTTGGATCCTCTGCTAGCGAGTGCCCTTGACCTGTGTGTCCACTATAGGATCAGTGGATGCATGTTCCATGCAGACAGGGTTGAGCTCTATTGGTGTCAATTGTTCTGTGATCTTTGAGGTGTCCAATAATGGTGGAAAATATGGTCGAAGGAGGTCCACACTGAACATTGGGTTCAAGCCAAGGAAGGGTGGAGTGTTGAGCTCAAAATTTGTGTTACCCACATCCTTGGTGATAGTGTAAGGCCCATAGTGAAGTGGGAGGAGCTTCTGATGGAGACCTGTAAGGTGATCTTTCGGTAAATGTAACCAGACCTTGTCTCCCACCTAAAACTGGTGCAATACCCAATGTTGATAATGACACTACTTGTACTTAGCATTGTCTTTATGAAAAATATCATGGACCTATTGGAAGATGTGTTGAATCCGCTCAATGAATCTGGTGGCTTTGTCCATCTCAGACTAAACATGAGAATATTTTTCATGTTTTGTTGCAAGGGGTAGTGCAACATCAATGGGACCCGAGGGTTGGAATCTCATCCCCACCTAAAATGGGCTATGTTCGGTGGAGCTATGGAGAGCCATGTTGTAGTTCTTTTGAACATAGGGAAGACTCTCATCCCATGTACATGGATGCTTAGAGTTGTACATGCACAGGATGTGCACAATCATCTGATTGACAAACTCTTTATGGCCATCAGTTTGGGGGTGGAAAGCAGTGGATTTAGCGAGCTTGGTGTCCAAAAGTAACCAGAGACTCGACCAAAATGTGTTGAGGAACCTGTTGTCCTAATCAGAGGTGATGATATGTGGTATCCAAAATTAACCCACACCCATTAGAATAAGATCTTGGAAGTATCTGTCATTGTGATTTTCTTCTTGAAAGATGTGATAATGGCAATCTTCGAGAACTGATCAACCACCAAAAATACACAATCATTGATGTGCTTGGTGGACGGAAGGCCAGACATGTAATCCATTGATATGGATTTTCAAGGCCTATCGGGAGTAAGAAGAGGGGTGTATAATCCTTGCTTCTTGATGGATGGCTTGGGAATGGCACAGGCAGTGCAAGATACAATATACTTGTTGATGTCTTATCGAAGTTTTGGCCAATAAAAATGTTTTTGTAGAATGGCCACATTTTTCTCCACACCAAAATATCTTGCCATCCGAATGTAGTGAGCCTCCCAAATCATCTTTGCGCACTCACTTGTGGGAAGAAAGAGGTGGCCTAGATGGCATAACAGTCTATCCCGGATGTGAAAATCAGTGGCATTCACTCTCGTACCCAAGATATGATAGGTGGTGGTAAAGTGAGGGTTACGCTAATAAATTTGGGGCCACTTAGATGCCTCATGCCGACAGGAATGGCGCACTATGGTGAGTGCAGCAATGGGAGGGAAACTGAGGTAGTCAGTGACATGATTTTTTCTCCCTGTTTTATGCTTTATGTTGAGATGGAACTGTTGTAGGTATGTGGACCACTTTTGATGGTGGTCGTTCTACAACTTCCCCTGTGTCTGTATGAACTATAGAGGCTTGTGATCAGTGTGGATGATTATCTCCTTTCCCAGAATGTAATGTTTCCATTAACGACATGCTTGCACAATGGAATACATTTATTTGTCATAGGTGGGGTATTTGCAAACATTATCTAAGAGTGTCTCACTATGGTATGTTATTGGATGACCATGCTGAGTGAGAATTGCACCTACAACATAGTCAGAGGCATTAGTCTCAATCTCGAACTGTTGTTGCAGATCAGGTAAGGAGAGTACTGGAGTTGAGCACAAGTGATGCTTCATATCATCAAATGCTTGTTGGTGTGCCTACCCCCATGCGAACTTTTCCTTTCCACCGCCCTTGGTTACTTGGATGAGGGCCCATGCAATATGGGAGAATTCCAACACAAACCTTTGGTAGAAGTTGGAAAGTCCCAAGAATATCTAAAGCTCGGTTAGTGTGTTCGGGGATGGCCAATAATGAATGACTTGGATATTAGTTGGATCCACATGTACTCCATGCTCATCAACAATGTAGCCCAATTATTGGACCATGTTCATGCCAAAGGAGCATTTTTCCAAGTTGGCATATAGTGTGTGTTGTCGTAGAGTGACCAAAACATGGTGAATATGTTGCATGCACTCCTCCCAAGTTCTTTTGAAGATGAGGATGTCATCCAGATATACCACCACAAAAGATTTGGTGAAGGGTCTCAATACATCATCCATCAATCTCATGAAAGTTGTTGGTGCATTTGTTAAGACAAAGGGCATGACCCTCCATTCAAGGAGACCTTATTTAGATTTGAAAGTTTTTTCAAATACATCAGTTGGTTCGATTGGAACCTAGTGGTATCTAGAATTTAAGTCAATCTTGCTAAATAAATTCCCCCCCTTGAGTTTTTCAAGAAGGTCATCATTTCGGGGAATTGAGTACTGGTTCTGGGATGTGGTTTTGTTTAATGCTCTGTAATCAATACAGAGCCACCATGTCTTGTATTTCTTCTTCACCAGCACAACCGGGCTTCCACAAGGGGAGAATATGGGTCAGATGTTCCCATTTTTAAGAAGCTCTTGGATCAAGTGTTTGATTTCATCATTTTCCATCAACGAGCGATGATAGAATGGTCCATTAGGCAGTGGTGCACTGAGGGTTAGATCAATTGGATGCTTGACTTGGCAATGCGTTAGTACCCCGATGGGTTAGGAGAAGATGTCTCTATACTCTTCCATGATCTCGTCCACTTGATTCTATTTCAAAGAGAGGCTTTGTGTAGAGGTCATGGATGTGACAAAAACCTTCCTCTTATTGTGAGAATGGATCACAACGAAGACAAACTTCTCGTTCTGTGAAATGACCTTACTGTATTTTTTTAGAATATGAATGGATGTGATCATTTTACCATTGATAATATTTCTATTGTCACCCAACCATAGGCCAAAGACACCCTACGATCACCTTAACCTTAACAGAGAATCACTCTGGAAGAAAACTCTAGGCTAGATAGACAAACAAAGGGTAGCTCACCTTTCCCCAAGGATAGTGCACCAACAAGAGATAATCATATAGTCCAAACCCTAACCAAGAGATATTCCAAGACAAACGTGATCTGTTAGCTGAAGCAGCTGCAATGACAACTCTCCTCCAAACCTGTGCACAAAACTAGGCACTGCAGTGCGCACAAGTGTTTCTATGCAATTCTGAGACTGCCTGCCAGAACGAAGACTGGCCTCCTATATTTATATTGATTTTGGCTAACTGTCTGGGCTGACTTATCATTATGGGTATCTATCTGTTCAGTATATATTATTTCTTCTGACCAACTTCTTCTCTTGGAGGATAATAACCTAATACATATTATCCTCTTGAGCCAACATGTCTTCTAGGGTTATTATCCAACTCATTAGGGTTTCTTCTTGCTTCCCGGAGTATTCTATTCTCATCAAGTTTACCACATGGAGGAAAATACCTCCCGCAACTACCATAATATCAACACTCCCTCCTAGCTAGGGAGGTATTACAGGTAATGGTCTTGAGCACAAACATACCATTCACCCGGTAGCATCAACATAGTTGTATAGACTATCTCATGACTATATCATGAGAATCATCATCACCATCAGTGTTATCAGCTGCATCATCTCTCAAAACCATACTCTATCTGAGTAATCAAACATGATGCTCACTCCACAGAGTGACACAGGAGTCATTCTTCTAATCTAGAAGAATAAATGTTCTGAACCATTTTCTATCTGGGAAATCTCTTTTCATTGATCATCCATCTAGCTAATAATCATTTTCAACACTGCTGATAGTCTTCAAGGAAATCAGAACAATATAATTCAATAGAACACAACTGTGTCTATCCATAGTAGTACACAACTACAATCTAGTGGTACACTACCACACCAAGCAACACACAGGTACTTGATCAAATAGTGGAACACATCCACCATGGTAGTATACATCTATTGTCTAGAGACATACAGTCTTCATAACAATCATCTGATATCAACTTGCTCAAAAACAATGTTATGATATAAATTGAATCATTTGGGCTATTCTTCCACTCACATCTATGAGATCTTGGAAGAGCATTTTCCTTCAGAAGGAAAAACTTCAATGATGATCTATTGGGACTATTCTTCTCAAGCAAGGAAGAATAATTGTCCTGATTTTCTGAGCTTGGACCATTCCCCACCCTGGGCCATTCCTCTGACACTAAACAAAGTGTAACATGGAGAGAATGAGTCTACCCTAAGAAATTTCTATCCCTGATTGTTGAACCTAAACCATTCCCCATCCGGGCCATTCCTCCGGCACTAAACAAAGTGAAACCTGGAGATAATGAATCCACCCTAAGGAATGAATGTCTGGACCATTTCCCATGTTAACCACAAGAGGAAATGACTGTCCTACACCAACCTCCAAAAACAGACCATTCCTCATGTTAACCACAATGAGAAATCGTTGTCCGGCGAGGCGGGCCAGTCTTCTGGAGTAACCCTCAATAAGAGAGACTACCCTAGACCACTTCCCATGTTAACCACAATGGGAAGTCATTGTCTATGGCACATCAGAAATATGGACCATTTTTCGAACTGGAAAATGTTTGTCCGTAAAAAATCTCAATCCACTTTCCGAACTGGAAAGAATCTGCTCATCCTGGACCATTTTTCGAACTGAAAAATAATTGTTCATCAATTAATAATACATCAGTGCTCCCTCCCAACCTAGGAGTCATCTCCTCCTTTTTCAATAAGGAAGTGATCTCCACGAGCTCCAGCTTGAGTATGCAAACTCTTTCATCTTGGACAAAAGATTTACCAAAATGTTTGTTTATCTTCTCATCTATGGAGATATGTATTGGAGAACCACTTTCTCCTTTCAGGACTTCATCACAGATAATGTAATGCTTGATTTCAAATTTACTTCGGTCTAGATCATTGGTTTTCTCTAAAGGCTTCATGCAGCTCTGATCAATAAAGTATATCATTGTTGGAAAACTGGAACATATCCATGTGGCACTTCTTCTGTCATCCTGAGATCTGATCTTCTGAGTAATCTTCTTGATACAATATCTCTGTTATAGAAAATCTTCACCACACTTCTATTGTGCACTGGAGGTTCTCCATCAAGTTATCTTCTTCCATATGCATACAAGGGTCTCTTTATGGTATGCTTCAAAGTCTTGAGGTTGTTCTTCATACGCTTTTTGTTCAATTGCTCTGGAGAACAGTCTTTGCATTCATCTGATGTAGAACTCCAACCCATGGATATTGTGGATGATATAAAGACTCATGTAGAGGTATGTCTGGTTTATTGGGACAAGTAATCATCATAGTCTTATCCCTCCATCTGGGAGAACCTCTCGTTATGGATCTTGCAATGCTTTCATATATACATTGTTCTTCATCACAACTTTTAGTTCCTCTATTGAGTTCATATCAGGTTGGTAATCCTGTGATTCTTAATATAGTGACTGGTTGTTCTGGTTTCTCTTTCTTTCTTGGAATATTCATGTTCTTCCTGATGTTTTTCTTTAGCTCTTGGGTCCATGGAGTTTCTTATAGATTCCATGCCCTAAATATTCCACTTCTTCTTTTCATTATAGAATCGTGGATGTGGATGGATAACTAGGGATGCTTTAAGGCTTATCTTCGAAGAAGACTTCTTTTGAGGTTGAACTTAACACATACTATCTTTCATGGCTACTACCATGGATATATATACATCATCATATTCAATGGATTATATGATTAGCTCCCTCCTAATCCTTGCTTCATGTATGAGTGCATATAATCATCTCCCTCCGTCTAACAGAGTCCATGATTTCATCTGCATCCATATTGTCTTCTGCAATATATAATCAAATCCCTCCATCTAACAGAGTCCACACTTCCATCTTATTGTCTTCTGCAAAACATCATAAGTCTTTCTCCAATTTCCTCTTGATTGCTGACTTCTTTCTGTCTTTGCCTCTTCTAAGTCTCTTCATGATTGATTTTGATTTCAGCCTATCTTGTAATAGCTTCCACATGATTTGTTTGATGTATTTCATCCTTTCATGTGTATTATCTAACTTGTATAATGATAGAAATCCTTATCTTGTTGTTATTCCATAGGTATAGTTCTTCTTGGAACACATTATCTTTTGAGAGATAGATATACAAGATATGTACAGAGACAATGCAAACAAGATATGTACAAGAACTAAGAAGAGTATTGTTACCTTCAGAAGAAGAAGTCTCTTTCATCCTGCTTAGTTTTCTTTGCAGGTTCCTTTTTTTTGGCAACTGATGCTTCATGTTTCTCCTTCCTTTTCTTTAGTTCAGGACAATGATTCTTGTAGTGACCATACTTTCGATAGTTGAAGCATTGTATTTCTGAAGTATCTTTCTCTTGATTTGGATTCCTCCTTGAACCAATCTTCCTTTTGTTCCTTAAATTCTTGAATCTTTCTGTGAAGGCTTGATCATCATACTTCTTTTGGATTTTCTCTTTTGCACTAATCCTAGATTCTTCTTGAGCACAGCAAGTCCAAAGTTCTTCAAATTTGGGATACTCCTTCCTTGTGTTCATGCTTGTGGAAAATGCATCCCATGTCTTGGGAAGACCATTAAGTACTATGTTTACCAATTCCTTCTCTAAAATTATCTCTTCAATAGCTTGTATTTGATCTCTTAACTGGGAGATCCTTACAAAGTATGATGTTATGCTATCATCATCATTCATCTTCATGTCACAGAGCTCATTCTTTGGACTCATTATTTGTCCAATGTTTCTGACTGAAAAGAGGTTTGTTAGGGCATCGTACATCTTCTTTGATGAATCAAGATGGGAGATGTAGGGTATCAAGTGGTCTTTTATAGAGTCCACTGTGATACTCATGGAATTGATATCACTATTTTTGAACTTCTCCATAACTGCAACGTTCCATGATTCCTTTTCTTTTCCTTCTTCAAACTCTGGTTCCACGATCTTTTCTTTCATGATATTCAACGCTTTATTCTTGGCTAGGATGAGGTCAATCTTGTCTTCCACTCTCTGAATTTTAGAAGCTCCATCTAACCTGTTCTTTGACTTCATAGAGTAAGTAATGGCTTCTTTGACTTAGTCAACCCTAGATTTGACCAGAAATGCAAACTTGATGTCTTAGCTTGCTAAGAGTATCAGGAGATGCGTTAGGCTAGGGCGCACTGATCTGTCCATAAATTAGGTTAATCCCTTCACTTAAGGTGCCTCAATGAGAGGATTAGGGTTTTTGCAACTACACATGCTAGTAACCGTAGTGGCAGTTCTATGGTGATTGCTCCTRCTAGAAACCCTAGTGATAGTTCTTCAACGAGCTCAATATCCTTACRGCTATGTTTCCTTCCAACGATTAGACTGAATGAAGGAGGTGTGGGCCCATAACCTATTAGAATATGAATGAATGTGCTCATTTTACCATTGACATTATCGCTATTGTCACCCAACCATAGGCCGAAGCCACCCTCTGAGCACCTTAACCTTGACAGAGAATCACTTTAGAAGAAAACCCTAGGCTAGATAGCCAAACAAAGGGTAGCACACCTTTCCAAAAGGGTAGCACACCAACAAGAGTTGATCAGATAGTCCAAACCCTAACCAAGAGATAGATCAATCCAAATGTGATATGCTAGCTACAGCAGCTGCAATGGCAGCTCTCCTCCAAACCTGTGCACAAAAATGGGCACTGCAATGCGCACAAGTGTTGCTCTGCAATTCTGAGACTGCCTGCCAGAATGAAGACTGGCCTCCTGTATTTATACTGATTCTGGCTAACTGCCTGGGCCAACTTCTCATTCTGGGTATTTGTCTATTCAGTATATATTATTTCTTCTAGCTGACTTCTTCTCTTGGAGGTTAATAACCTAATACAAATTATCCTCTTGAGATGGAATGTATTCTACAGTTATTAGCCAACTCATTAGGGTTTCTTCTTGCTTCTCAGAGTATTCTATTCTCATCAGGTTTACCACATGGAGGTAAATACCTCTCGCAGCAACCATAATATCAACACATTTCTTAGCAGAGATTAAAGAAATAGCGGTGAGAGGCGCTGCCTCTAGTATCCTTTACATTTTTCTACCCAAAGTAATAATAAAATTGTAGGGTCTAGATCCATCCACAACATGTCGCTTCCACAAATATGGTTGGCCTAAAAGAACATCACAAAATTCAAGGGGACAAATATCACACAATGCCTCGTCTTTGAAGGGATTGTTGTTGTAGGGCATACAACACTATTTTCTGACGTGGAGATATCATCCTTGGAAAAGCCAACCGATGGTGTAGGGATGTAGGTGCAGTGTTATCAACAGGTCCACCTACTTGATGACCTCTACTGAAATCAGGTTCTTCAGACTGCCACTATTGAAAATGAAATTCAACAAAGTCCCATTTACCCACATCTATGAGTGAAAGAGGCATCCCCCTTCCTCTAGTTCTTATGGTTCACTTGGTTGGACTTTGGTGGTAGCGACCGTGGCACCGGGTTCAGAATCCATGATCCACTTCCCACTTTATAGATTTGATTTAGAGTTAGAATCTTCCTCTTACTCGAAAGCTTTCAGCTCGACCACTAGTGACTTCTTGGAGAAAAATTCTTCGGTGTTATTCCAATGGATTTATGGTATTCACACCATTTTCCCGTGTCCTTCTTCGACTTCTCATTACCCTTCTTGGGTTGCATCTTGGAATAGTTGTCCTGAGAGTGTCCATCTTTGATCTGTCCCTTGTTTTTTGGGTTGGGGTCTCCTTTTCTCTGCTTTGTCTGTGAGGAATTTGCAGATCCAAATTCTCACCTCTTCTTCTTAAATTTATACTTGATCTTGAAAGCATATCTATAAGTTGCACCTAATGATGCGATGTCCATAAACTCCATTTATGTTTTAATGTATATATGCAGACAATCATGGTATTTACTGAAGGTTCATAGGAAGTTTGGATTCCAATCCATACACCAACTCAAATGAGGTTTTTCCTATGGAAGTATTGGTTGTGATATGGTCTTCCCATAAAGCGTACCAGATCTTACTAT
>JASDQU010010274.1:2549-13238 GCA_032191745.1 Picea mariana | reverse complement strand
GTGACATGGAAACCTGACACCATTTTTAATTTTGGGCACAAAACCCGATGTATGTGGGTTGTAATGGTGCAACCTGCATATACGCATGTTGTATAGCTGTTAGTGCGTGTATATGTAGAAAAATATGTTTTTTAGCTCTAGGAATTACAAGAAGGGAATTCAAATTTGCATAGGGAAATGGAAAAGGCCTTATGAGCAAGTTGCATGTAGTGAGGCAAAAATTGCAATAATAGTTGTGGACCTCAGTCACATGAAAATCTTGGGGTTTCACCCCATTAGGATGGGGCTACTAGGGAGCACCATGATCTTCTGGTCATGCTGCACTATCAACGCTATGGTTTCTAGTACTAATGGTTTCGTTGATAGTGTTTCTCCCCTGATTAAAACAAGGTAAGACATTAAAGTTATGGATGATATCAAACATTTACGTATTTTATAAGTAATGAAATGTTAATGTGGAATGATTTTTATTTACTTTATCCCGCAAAATGGATCTTGGGGTCTTCCCCGTGCTTTTCCTACGATCAAAAATGAATTTATAGACATACTTGTAACCAAGTTGGAGGTCTTCTTCTATGGTTTCAATTATGAATTCGTCATCCTGCATTGCATATGAGTATGTTTTTTTAATTTTTTTGACTGCAATTACCTGAAAGTTGTAAGGCGATACAAATAATCTTCTTAAGATATTTTGGTACTTAAGATTCGTGATTGTAACCTCGAGTATCCGCCCTGGACTAGCTTGTGTTGGCCATGTTTGGTTTCCTTCGAGTGCCAGGAAACCTCTCATCAAAATTTTCAAGTATGTTATATACCACACTTTTATTTAGATCTAAAGAAAATTAAAGGTATTGAAATCAAAATATTGTAATTTACCTTGGGGTACTAGTTATTTTTTCTCCTGATTTTTTCAATATCTTTTATTTTGCATCATCAATGATTGCCTTCCACTCCCTCTCTGGAATCGAGGGAGGACGTTCATACCTAGGGTTTCCTACTAAGATTCTTCTATAAGCATCCCATGTAAATTTTAAATATTCTCCCACTGCGGAGGTGACCACTTTTTTATTGAATGTATCTACTCCAAAGAGGCCTTTGAGATAATCCATAAGTTATTTTTTGAGGTTGGAATTCTGGAAATTCCACCCCATGTGTAAGGTTTCCCCAAAAATCAACAAGGCCTTTCTCTCCAGGTGCCTATAAAAATGGTCATTTCCTACACACAAAAAGATATGATCATTATTTTAAAAATAATAATCTAGATGATTTGTGTATGAGATGGACAATATGAAATAGTTAAAATATGAAAAAMTATCTGGGAGACTTGTTTGTTTTAATGGAATTTCGTTATCGTCGACCAAAAATGYGCACGRAAKGGTCCCTGTGTTGGTCACACRTCTAGCTCCASGAAATGAAACCATATCAACCACATCATCAACCTCATCTTTGTCACCACCTTTAGAGCCTAATTGTTGTGTGGATGCATGGTGGTGTGTGTCATGGCTCCTATAMAAATTAGGTGTGGAAGATGAAGAAGTAAAAAATATTCTAGCATCTATATGACRGCCTGCATYAGGACTCTGTGGCRTCTATGCAACGCCRCTACTACAACACCAAGCTAAACAGGCTCTAAAAATCTCTTTATAAGAAAGAAAATGTTTTTTCGTGAGATAATGTAAAAGTTAAACAATAGACTTTCATAATTGAACATATGASTACATTAAAAAAAAACTTTAAATTATGGTTATTACCTTATATGTGTTAAGTTGTGACATAAGAAGATTGATCCTTTTTAGGACGTCATGAGTTTGATCTGGACAGTCTAACAAGCTAGCAAGTTTCTTGTTCGTTTTAATGATCTTTTTTTATCTATACCATCGGATCAGGGGATGAATACAACCCCTCCTCATCGGCAGAATCATGATCAACATAGCCTGCAGACTACATATAATTCAACAAAATAAATGTTATTTCAGTTATATAAACAAATGAAATAACTTATCACCAAACAAATAAAATTATATAAACAAATAATAAAATTCACGGAAAATGAAAGACAAATTTGATAATCATTTACATGTTGTACAGCTGGGCTTTTTCCACAATCATCCTTCAACATTATAATATAATTAGAACCCCCAAATATTTAAAAAATTGTTAACGATAACAAAAAAAATTGATTTACACCCAAATAAAATCAAACTCAACAATCAACCTCCCACATTATTATAAAATTGGGACCGTGAAATATTTAAAACATTGTTAAAGATAATAAAAAATATATATAATGCAATAATTAGAGGTTGTTTAAATGTTGATGTTTGGACAACATCGGGAAGACATTCTCTTAGAATAATAATTAATAATATAATTATTGATTATTAAATATCATATATAATAAGTAAATGATAATAATAAATAGTTATTGATTATTCAAGGGATGCATCCTCTCATGGATGGTCACCATATGTTCCCTATATATGTAAGACTCATCATTGTAATAAAATATCGATCATATCATATATGAAGAAAAACAACATGGTATCAGAGAAGGTTGTGTGGGTGTGACTTCCTAACCGGAGAGCCAAGGAATATAAGAGTTTTGATGATGTAGTCCTAAGTGAGCTTCAGAGTAAGAGCAAAGAGATTTTTTCTCCTACATTCTGTTTGTTGGTTTCTTTGAGAGGTAAATGATATTTTTGTCTTCCTTTATGACATTAACTCACTTGATTCCAATCGCTATAATCACCATACACTCATCTAGTAGTGCTTAAATTTGAAATCCCAGCACCATTTTTGTGAAGGAACTCATGTTGCGTCTTCCGAAGAGAGAACATGGGGGTAGCACTTATCATCAAATATTAATTGTTATCTATTGAAAGTATTGATGGGGTTGTAACCCCCCAGGGTGACAGACATTGTTTCTAAGGTTGTGTAGCCTAGACTAAATAAGTATAGAAGCGCTCTATTAACATAAAAAAAATGGTGTGATTTACCCCAGAATTTATTTCTTGTGTGGATTTGCATGGATAGAATTGATCCCAACACCATTTCTACGTATCTCAAAGCATAGCCCATAATTCTTTGTGGAAAATGAGACAAGAAAAAAAAATTTGGCACCTCCTTTGCAAATCAACTAGAGGGATCTATTTATTGGTGTCGAGTTAGAAGGGATCTACGAGGTGTTATAAACCTATATTTCATAGTGTCACCTAGTGATTAGAATTTCTTCCTCTAGTCATATTTTATTGTAAATAATATTTTATTCTGCAAATGATTTACAAAAAGAATAAAGAAAAGAAAAAGAAAAATAAAGAAAAGAAAATAAAAAGAATAAAGAAAAGAAAAAGAACAAAAGAAAAAGAAAGAGATAAAAAGGATAAAAATAGAAAAAATGAAAAGAGGGTATAAAAAAAAAACTGAGAAAATATAAAACCCCATTAAAAATAAATTTGGTTTGACTCATATTGTATAAACATGCTCAAACTTTTTAAATTTATGTTGATAGGTTAGTGAATAAATTTGGTCAAACAGTTTAATATTGGCCAAATTAGTTAGGTTAGAGTAATGATTAATCCAATAATCTAAGCTAGATTAATGTGTTAGTTGATTAGGCTATGAGTTAGGTTAGTGATATTTATTTCAATAAAAAATTGCAAAGGGATTGTTAAAATACCCTTTATTTGAGTAAATTTGATGTTTTTAGCTTAGGAAATGATACCTCGGTGAAAAAATAAGAAAGGGTGAGCTTAGCGCTACCCATCGCATGATTTTATCCTAATTTTCTTATGGATATGGCTCGTTGTCATTTTGCAACTAAAAAGTGCACATCTTTCATCAAAGGCATCTAACAATGCAAAGATCGACGACCCTCAACACATTTCGGACCCCCCCCCCCAACCTTTCTGACTTTAACGATGGGGGGTCTGGAAAAGAGGTTTCCCCCATGCTGGCCCCACATAACGTGTCACCCTCATAGCATTTCAGAACCCACACCCTGCTCAATTCCACTTACCACCTACCCCCCTCCACCCTCTGGAATCCTACCAAACCACCTACCTGATACCGTCCACCTCACTCTGCCACTACACCCCACTATCACCTGTCACACGTCACACCCCACATACCTGTCGACAATCAATGCCCTCCCTGTGACCATTATTTTCCAAGTCATCACCTTGCACCATAACTGACACCTTTGTTGCACTGTATAACCCTGTTTCTTCACCATTGTGACATTGTTTGCAGATCCATGCACAGTCGACACCACGCCAAATCCATCTTTTGAGAAAACTGCCACCAAAGTCCACTATCGGCATATGCAACTAACCCAAGTAATTACAGTTATCCATTAATTCACCTTCAGAACTCTGTTAGTCATGGCTCCCAAAGTTAAATCCGTCGAGACATCCGAAAATCCATTTCTTCCCCCTCCCGTCAACCTGGATCATACTCCCCTTTCATATCAGGACTACAAAATCACAAATCAGAAGTGTGAATTTGACTTCTTTGAATTACACTTCTGGATAAAGGATATTTTCCCGGATTAGAATGATGAAATTGGACTTTGGGAGTCCAATTTTCTCATGTACATGTTCCCTCAGGCCTTCCACTTCCCGTAATTTTCCATTAAATGTCAAGCCCATTAGTTTCTCAGCCAAAGGGCCATCGTTTCCTCTTCTGGTGAAACCATGTTCACCATTAACCCTGAATCCATTAATCAGATGTTATGGATCCCAAGAATTGACTCTGCAATCCCTTTCTCTATTGAAGCCTTGAATGACCTCTACCAGAAACTCTATTTCCCCCAAAGAGCCCAAATTTTCAAAATCTTTCTACCAAAAGATGCTCAGTTGCCTAAGAAAAACCCTCCCTATCCATCCTTCATCTTCTCTGTTAGGTAAAACCAGATTATTTCTACCCTCTATTACTAGTTAGGATATTTTTTAGATGAATGGGTAGATGAACCTATCTTAGGTTTTCTGTCCATTTCTTCCACAGAAGAAAATGCCACAATCCAATTTTATTTCAGTTAGTTTTTGGCTGACAACATACATGACCAGTTTTTCAAAGTTTCAATAGAAGGAATGTTCATATATTCCTCAATATTGGTGTGCCTATTCTTGTTTTTTCAGTCAGATAGATTTTCATGTGCTCTTCAAAAATTGGATCAGGAAGGAAACCCACAATCAGTGACTTCATTGACCTCACTAGTGAGGAAAAATTCAACTGAGTTCAACTTCAAGGATTTCATTGATCAATTTTATCACCCAGTGGTTTTCATGCTCAACAGCGAAACAGAGCCAAGAATCAATGAAGAAGTCCAGAGAATACTTCACCTCTCTGATTTGACCAAAATAGGAGATTGGTATCTGTACCAGAGCCACACTGAAATATGAGTATATGGATGTGAATTTCCACCATAAAGACTGCCAAAATATCTCCCTGTAAGGATATTTTCATTAGAATATATCAGAAAGATGGTGAACTCTGATGGTATCCATTTTTTGTTAGTCACGAAGAAACAACAACTCAAAATCAAGACCCAAATTGGCTCTTTCATATGCAACAACATAGATGTAGGAGAAGAGGCAGACAACCTCTTGAAACAAATGAACTTCACTCGGAGTTTCACATGGAATTATGACCCATTTGGTGTCATCTCAGAGTTCAAGGACAAACAAAAGAGAACTCTTTATGCTCATGTACACAAGCCAGAGGTGGAAAAGTATATGAATCAGACAGGTTGGAAAGAAAATACATTGTTGGAAACATAAGAACATCCTCCCCCTGTCACCGCTTCACATACCAACACACCTCAAATACAAACAAAAAATTGAGCAAGGAAATAGGTTTCCCCTTCAGTCACAGAGGTGTCAGTTGAAGACTTTCAAGTCTATAGGAATAGGGATAAAACTAGTCACACACCAAATCTTCTCAAAGAAGGAGAAATGAAGTCCACCATAATCATGGAGGGACCACAGTCCTCAACCTTTTCAGGGAGTCAGTTTATAGTGTCCACATCCTCATCTAAAAAAAAATAGACACTACTCTGTCATTTGAATCCTCCCATGATAAAAAAGGGTCAAATATCTTTGACAAGTACAAACAGATCAAGCAGAGGAATGAACACCTAAACAACACCACATATGCCCATTTCTGGAAGCATACATTCGCTGCCCAACATATACTACTTTCTTCATTTGACACAGAGAAAGGAAGAATGCAAATGGCATTCCTGGAAGCACAAATTCATCATCCCAAGACAGTTGTTGATTACAAGAAGACTTCTTTTGATTTTGTTGTGAAGGAGATCCATTCAGTGGACCAAATGAACATGCACAGGAAAATAGAGGAGATGATATTCTCCACTTTGACAAACATATCATTGAATGCTTCAAAATTGTAGGTGTCCCTGAGTAAATCTAGTCTCAATTGATGTTGGATAAAATCTCCTCTTTGGACAAGGACAATAAGATCAAATCACTAGAAGAGTTGGTGTTAAAGATTGGGTATGACCCATCGAATGCCAAAGCAGTTGAAGAATTGTTGAAGAAGAAAAATGTTGTTATAACATCCTTGAGAAAGAAATTGAAGATTCCATCCACTGAATATTCACAAGAAACGAAGGTGGTTGAAACTGAAGGGCACAAAGAGGAGATGTTGAATTTGATCATGGAACAAAAAGAAAAAATAAGAGAGATGGAGGAAAAGATGGACAAATTGATAAAGGATAAAGAAAAGAGTGTGCAGATGGCTAATATTCCATTGGAGGCAGACCCTTTGACAAGAGTTAGAACAACAGAAGAAGCTACAATAGTAGATATTCCATTAGCCAAGTGTAAGTTCCTGATGCTTCTGAGAAACTTGTGAAGTATGTGGAAGACATTTTCCTTCAAGGGGAGGAGATCATAAAATTTAAGGAGGAAGTAAAAAGCCTCCAAGACCTAAAGTCTATGTTCTATTCCAATTATCATGCAAAAATGCATAAGTCTCAGAGACTTAGTCACCAACTACAACAGCTACAGAAAGAGACTGTCATGGCAAAGACCTTATCCAAGGCCAAGGAAAACATCTAGATGGATATCATCAAGTCTATGGAAGCAATATCGCCATTCATACATATCATCTTTGAAAAACATGAACTAGTACAGAAGGCCAGAGAAGCAATTCATAAAATAAGAGAAGATCTAGGAGAAAGACCTACATAGGCCACTGAGCTCATCAGATTCCTAAACTCCAAAAACAAGCAGGAGTTAGAAGAAATGGAGATTGAATACAAGAAAAAAAAAATCCTTAAGGTCAAGAAGTTCCTGACCAAGAAAGGACTGATGTTGCATCTAGAGGAGAAGGCTTAGGTGATGTACATTGGAGTTTAGGGATTTTTCAGCAAGATTGAAGTACTACACAAGAAGGGTCTCCCTGGAATACTAGTACTCAATGACAAGATAATCACTATGCCAGATTACAAGCAGAAGATCAGTGCATTGGCAAAGGATGGTTCCAAGTTTGCAGGTATACAGGGAAGCATCACTGGTAAATATTTCCTAGAGACATTACAATTGGACCTGAGCATCCAACACGAGATAAAACATATTTTCATCAGAAATCCCATTGTTACCAAGCATACTGAGATGGATGAGATATACAGAAAGTTACTCAAGGTTTCCATCCCTAGTAAAAAGAGATGGGAAGATTTATGTTCTTTACTTGAGTAAAGGTAATTTTGAGGTTCGAGTCAGTATGGAGCAATCAATCAAGTCAAAGATATGAGTCACCAACTACTTCCACAAAATTAGAACAAAGGATCTAAATAGATCAATAGAATTCCTATATTTTGTAATATGAGATCTAGTTAGTTAGATTTTTCCTCCATAATATCCTAGTCATTTATGACAAGATATGATGTAAATTATTGTATAAATACTTCTTCCTTCAAAGTATTGAGGGTTGATTTTTGCACCCAGGAGCTATTGTGTAAACTTTTCAAAGGATCGACCAGTAATAAAATAGGCTATTCATAGGATTCTTGTGTCATATTATTGGTGATGTCTCTCTTTCTTTGTTGAATGTTTTCCTATTCTCTGTAATCATGTATGTATTTTAGATTCTAATCATTAAAAGGAATTCAATAGAACATAATTTATCTTGTATACTCTGTCTCTGGTCTTTAAATGGTCTATATGCTTTTCATCTGAAATTAAGTAAGGGAATTCTTAGCTACTCCTTTGCTTGGTGGACTCTCACATATTTTATTTCTATCCACCTCATGTATGTATTTTAGATTCTAATCATTAAAAGGAATTCAATAGAACATAATTTATCTTGTATACTCTGTCTCTGGTCTTTAAATGGTCTATATGCTTTTCATCTGAAATTAAGTAAGGGAATTCTTAGCTACTCCTTTTCTTGGTGGACTCTCACATATTTTATTTCTATCCACCTCATTTAATCTCAATAGATCTAACWGTTTTACTACCTTTCCCTGTGAAGAAAACCTCATAAAAAGATGAATTTGATCCTCATCTTTAATACAGACTCCATAGCCCAATGGAAATTTAATGCATTCTTTCAKCCAACTATTACAAACAAACCAAAAAATTCAGACTATCATAACTAGCCCAACATTTAAAGCTTAAAAAAATCTAAATCTTACAGAGGTATCCCTCTCTGAAACTGGCAGGGCTATATCCCAGTTTCAAAAGTGGTTTTGATAGTTACCTCTGTCAATTTCTTCTACCCTTCGACAACCTCTCAGAATTACAGAGTGATAACATAGTGGAGACCATACTTGGGAACTAAACAAATTTCCAACTTTATAAATTGTCTTCCCTAGATAAGAAAACTTTATTTATGAATAATCAAAGATTTAAATTTCAAGAGATAAATGTTTAGAGGTTGTTAAAATTTATAAATAATTAATTAGTATCTAAAAGTTTAAAGTTCTGGCTCCAAAAATAATTCATAGCAGATCTCACCCTGATCCAGAACTTGTAAAAGTAGTAGATAATCTAGAAAAATTAATCATAAAAAGAAGTACAACAGAAATTCAAGGGAGTAGTAGTCCTCTTCCTAGGGCCACCTCTCTTCCAGAAAAGCTTTTCACAATCCAAGACATCTAGTTTAATATACCTTTTGAGTATAGACTTTTCAGGACCAAATATGATAGCTTTGTGGATGAAACAGTTTTAGATCAAGCCACCCTCCAACCTAGAACCCCAGAAAGACACTCCCCTAGAGTAGATCTTGATCAACAAATCCTTCAAGACTTTGAGAAATTACAAGATCTTGCATCAGAATTTGATCAAGCTTTTCACAAAGCCTATATTCAACAATTTGTTGAACTTTCTTCCTTTTCTATATATGCATCTTCTATTAATCCTCAAGTAACTCATTCTATATCTCCCAACCCTACTTCTTTCACATCTTCTATCACTTCTCCAATGGTTATATAGGTTACAACCCAGCCTACTACAAGAATTCATGCTAACCAACTTCATCCACCAATCATGGCAGCAAGATATGCTCCCCTTGTTTTAGCTGCTTCCTTACACAATATTCCCCAGGATTACCAAACTAGGATTCCTTAGTTTGATGGCACTAGAAGCCTGAATGCACAACATCATGTGGACAAAATGAATGACTTCTTTGATTTACAGGAAGTAGATGAGGCATATGTCCAAATGAGAATATGTTCACAAAGTTTGACTGGTGATGTTAAGAAATGGTTCAAAGCCTTACCAGCTGCTAGCATTGTTGATATTGTTGCCTTTCACTAGTATTTCTCAATAGATGGGAAGTAAAGAAAAATCCTCTCCAAATTTTATCTGAATATGAAAGTATCAAAAGAAACCAAGGGGAAAGTGTACATGACTATTGTACTCGCTTAAACAATATCTATAATGCAATTCCAACTAATATTAAACCACCTCAAGGCTTAGCTTTGATTAAGTTCCCTGATGGTTTTGATGTTGACATATCCTACCAATTGAGAGAAAGAAACCCTGCAAATCTGGAAGATATTGAAAAATGTGTTGTGCGTGTTGAGGAAAATCTATTGGCCAAGAGAGCTAGACAAAGAAATAAAGGAGAGTAACAATCAAGGAAGAACCATCCACTTCCACTGCAAATTCCAAAATAGATTCTTTAGTTAGAACTATGGAAAGAATGATGGAAAGATTAGAAATCACTGACATGAACCCACCTAGAGAGAATCAACCTGGCCCTCAGATCCGAAATCCCAATTTCAGGAGAAACCTTCCCCAAATCAGAAAAAGGGAACCTAGAGAGAAAAGAGAACAGAGAGGCCCTGAACAACAGATTAGGCCACCTTTTCAAGAAAACTATGTTGATGAAGGGGAAGAAATAATCGAGGGAATCAATGGCATTCACATAAATCTTATGGGAATAAATGACAATGATTCCATTTTTCTTACCCAAGAAGAACAAGTAGATGAGGAAGAATCAGAACAACAAGATTTTGAAAATGTTATAATGGAATTTCATAGGTAGTACAACTTGAGAAGTAAAAATTCTAATGATAATCCAATCAAGAAAGCTTCTGAATTTAAGAAAACCTTAGATACCCTTGCCAAGAAAGTTCCTGAAAAGAAAAACTCAGAGGTCCCTACAAAAATAATACCTGACTCTATACCAAAGATAGCTCACACTAATGTTTCCTCCACCAGT
>JASDQU010010273.1:100574-111740 GCA_032191745.1 Picea mariana | reverse complement strand
TTTATCATTGCACAGTGAGTAAACAGAATTAATTTTCCTTTACCAAAATCGTTCCAATCAAATGAATCACGACCGGGTTTGACCAATTCGTTTTTACACATTTAAAATGAAACCAAAAAACAATCCAAACAAGCGAATTAATCGGCTGAGTGTAGCATATTTGTTGTGAATCATAATCTTTTATGTTTCGGGTGTAGTTGCACATCTTTAATGAGACCATTTTTTTTATAGAAACAGAGTAGTTATTTCCAAATTTAAATCGGATAGAGTGGTATTCATGATTTGGAAAATCAAATGACAGAGCACATCGTAACAATTACACTCCCGAATTTGTCAAACACATCATACGAATCATACAAGATCAAATCCAAGGGTAATCGTATTCTAACTAAGGTATGGAACTTCCTGAATTTGTATTGGAAACACACCATTAATTTGTTTCTTCACTCAGACGGGCTTAGCAAATGCAATCCAAACGAATAACCATAAAAATCTATGAGCAAATCATATATCAAATCGGAACTCTTTCTATTTTAAGCAAAGCAAAACAATATACATGATGAAGACAAATGACAGAGCATTTGAATGAGAAACAAAACTATTTGAAAACAGAATCCATACCTGTATAACGACGAGACGGCTTGACAGGTGAGAGGGGGTTCTGAAGAACATATCTGAAGGAATGCATACGGACTCAAAACGCATGTTCCAGCCATTGAAAAATTGACCTGTAAAACGAGAGCTAGATATCTGTAGTAGCTCACTTTCTGAAGAAACTGCCTGCAGTGAAGGTAAAGGGGCTATAAACGGTTCTAGGTTTTCAACGGTTTGAGCTAATTCAAATGCCCAGAATCCCTCACGCAAAAACGTGACTCTGGGGGCAATTACGGGGTAGTCTTATCTGGCAAAATGAAACCAACACCAACTCTGAACACCATTTGTTCAATTCTCCCTTCGGGAGCCAGGAGATAACACACAGTGAGCCGGGCTAAGGGACAAGGGTTTGAATTCATCAACACACAATAACAGAGCTATCCGAACCGACAGCAATGAATTGAGCCAAAAGGGGTAAGCACAAATGCGTGCATGCGAGGGTGGTGGAGTCTGCCATGCATAATATTCATTACCCAAGTACAACCACCAAGTTTCATAGCTTTTCAGTCCATGATAATATTTCAGCCATTAAGGCATGTGTACAACCAATGAAATCCAATGTGTATACACGCAAATGTTATGCCACGGTGTTCAAACATTCGACATATAAATCAAAAAAACCATAAACCAACTATGCACCAATGTATACGATCAAAAGTTTAACCAAGGTGTCAAACGATATTCATAATAGTTGACAAGCCGAAAGTTATAAAAAATTAACATAAGGATTATATAATATATATAAACAAAATTAACCATAACCCTTATGTAGAAACAAATATCAGGCAAGTCATAAAAAGTGTAAATCCAAATGCTCAATGCCTTGCAAATTTAATGAAACTCAATCATATCATCAATATAAGAATGACCAATGAGCAAGGTTCGAAAGTTCTTCCAGCTAAATAATGATAGATAAAAGGTAAGCGCAGTAGGTACATCAATAAAAAGATCATGACAGTCCAGATAGTGATCAAAATGTAACTTTGAAAGAAGAATTTTTCATGCTTACAGTCGTGAAAACTTAACGAAGACAAATGTGCAAAAGTCTCAAGAAATGAAAGTTTCGTCTATTTGAAAAATGCGACGAAAAACTTGATGTTCGCAAGACATAGGTGTAGGCAGCTTATAGGATAATAAAAAAAGTGAATTGGCTGCCAACAAGGGGCGATGACATGTATAATAGGAATAATAATAGATGGCCTATCTCTCTTGACTATGCAATTTGGGAAAGGATAAAAACATAATAAATGAGAACCAATGCCCTTTTGAATGCCAATGAAACTTGTAGTGGAGAAATGCAAAGGCCATCTTCAAATAAAGGATGAATATCAAAATATAGTGATCATTCCCAGTTCTTGGAGGACCAACTACCATATGGAAAATTACAATCAAGTAGTGAACTATTGTGAATGATCTACTTTCAATGATATGCTAAAATTTTGCAACATGATCTTTCCAAAAGTGGATAACATAGGCAATGACACCAAAGGTAGACATAGACAATGAAATAATAAGAAAACAATATCACCTCGGAGAGAATTGGTTAAAAAAATAACACATTCATCACATGGACAAGGGGTTCTAGTATTAAAAAGGGCATTCCTTCCACTCACAGGGCATGTGGAATGGAATAGGAACCTTGATACTCGATTGTCTTAAATATCCTATTCATAGTCTGGACAAAGACAATACACACCCCATTATTGAACTCAATTAAATAATAAGAAGTTCTTCCCATTTCTACAATTAATCACCACACAACACATAAATCTAAATTATGGCATCAACTAGGACTCAAATCCAAATTTAAGAAAAAGATCATTTCTTTATTTACGATAAATGATTATAAGTTGCACTTAACTATAGGGAACACAATTACAATTGTGTGTTTGTCACAGGTTGAACTATATCATTAGCTCAAGGAAATATTTAATAAACAAGTGACCAAAAGAACAAACCCACACAAACATGGTGACAGCAACAATTGCAAGGTATACTTATATGGAACTTATTATCTAAATCTAGTTAGAAGGAACATGATCCAAGTTATTGGCTTTAGTCAGTTAATTCCTTAGATGAAAAATACAGAGTAATTTTGGAGACAACCAAACATAGATACAATGGTATGTTGTTCTAGACATTGCAATAAATCAAATGATATATTAATCGCCCCAAAACTTCCAAGAATGGGGGACTGTGTCAGAGTGAATCTATATCTAGCATTAATATGGTGGGACTGTCTTTGTAATAGTTATGTCAGTCCTAAATTGAGTGCCAAGTTAGTAGCTTTAGTAGCTTTAGGGAGCTATAGAGATTAGGTATATATGTCTTGCGTTAGGCCACTAAGAGTCTAAGATTGTTAGGCTTAGGATGTAGGTTAGGTTTAGGGTAGGTTGAGGTATGTAGGGGTAGCCTAGGTTAGGTTAGGAGGTTTGAACCTCCTAGGAGGAGAAAGAAGCATATGAAGAGGATTATGAACCTCAGGGTCACTGTATTCAGTGTGTAATACATTGATTTAGGTTAGCAACAGTGTTGTCTAGAGAGGCATACCTTGGGGATTGTGCCCACTGCTATGCATCCTTAACACTCGTGGAGTCAGCATAACTTTGTCTTCTTAAATTCAAATTTCCTAAAAAAAATCATTGATCTCCACATTCATTACAAAATATCATGATAGTCATCAATCAACCAAAAAACACCTTAAACTAGTCCTTAACAAGACCCATACCTTTGAGTGATGGGGTGCCTCCAATGTTGCTCCTCTCCATCCTATGTTTCATCACATGACTTAATTATATTTCAGAATAGTAATTAAAGATGTAAAAACCTCTACAAATTAATGACTAAAGATGAATACATGAATGAGATTCTCTTCGTTTCGGGAATAAATTATTCTCTACTGAACAAGACTAACCACGTCAAGGTGGAATTTCTTTTGGCCCCTCCCCCCCTCTCACATCACTCTCATTTCCCCATACCCAATCTATCTAGATTTTACAACTATAATTAGAAACGACAGTAACATTAAATGTAAGAAAAAAACATTCATTGTCATGTGATAAAACAAAAAACATGAAAGCAAATAGCAATCATGACATTTAGGAAAACAAAATACATTACATTGGACCAGAAATATATGGATTTATATTAATAATAAAATGTCTAATCATTTGTTTTTCTTCTTCTTTTTCTTCCTTGTCTCCATGAAAGCACAAATTAAGTCATCATCATAATTTAATTGATCCCCCACAATTATTGGGTCTTCTTGAAGTGTTGCATCATCAGTACTCAACACCACACGCCTTGATGAACTTCTAGTATTTTTGTGTGGAGGTTGAGGATGCGCATGGGCATCCACTGCTGCAACAACAAAAAAAATTCAATTGATACTGTTATTCATTGTTCATAGGGAAATTAATTAATACAGATTTAATTACAATGTTTTATACCTGGATTAGCCGGTGCAGTAGAAACAGTAGTTGGTGGCCGCATTGTTGTTTATGCGCTTGTTGATCTCCGCTCTCGATCGGCATCTACACGCTCTACCATATGAAACAATATAAGTATTTAGTACAAAATATACCCTAAATATAAATACTCGTTGAAAAATGGAAAAACATTAAAAATGTGTGCATACCACTATGTAATGATCCTTCAGCAATAGCGCTTGAATCAATATGGGGGTCAGGATGTGGTTCATCGGGTACATCAGGAGCATTTGTAGCATTGTTAATCTCCTGTGAATGTGGAAAATACACACATTATTTACATTTTAAATGAATAAAAAATATATTTTACATTACAAGTAATCAATGAGTAAAAACTAATCGACAAGTTTTTAATTTCATTTTATTTACCATGTCTTCTAGAGAGACACATGGTGATTTCCCCAAGCTTCTTCATCATGCCACCACACCATAAAAACCCTATGTGAACCCAACCTTTAGATATTCTTCTGTGGCTTCGTCGTTGAACAAATCCCCATGCATTGAGCAATATCAAAATCATTAGTCACTAGCTGCAATGAATTACATATTGTGTGATGATGATTAAAAAAAAGTAAAATGTTTAGGAACTTACAACCCGGACCTTCAATATCCCGTAACCACCTTGGCCTAGTTTATGTTGGCCCTTTTTGTCTTATCTTTTCTTTGTTGCCTTGGAAGTGTCTTGGAGTCTACGCAATATTTTGAAATATGCTAGATATTGATTGTTTTCCTCGTAAAGTAAACAAAAGACCATCATAGTAAATTGAAAACACCTCTTACCTTCCATGGCCAAGTGGTTTCTTCCCTTGTGCTTTCATCGCTAATTCTCTTGCATCAATAATAATTTATTTCCACTCCCTCTTGGGGACAACCAAAGGGTGTTCGCACTTGGGGTCATGTACTAGATTATTCCTATATGCCTCTATAACATGTTTCAAATGATTTCTAGTCCTTTTTAGGACTTCTAGCTTATTGAACGAGCCACCAAACTCGCCAACCAGTCTAGAGATAAGAAGGATTTTCAGTTTGGAATTTTGTTGATTCCATCGTATTCGAATGGTCAGCCCAAAATGTTCTAATGCATAGTCATGAAAACTATTGTAGAATACATTGTTTCCTATAAAACATCATCATCATTAGTAATTTAAATCTCACTGATATGTGATTGTTTAAACAATTATATAACAGGAATCTTGATAAATAGATATATTAAATACCTGGTAGTTATACTTGTTTTAGAGGAACCATGTCTTGGTCGACTAAAAATGATATCGCATTTGTTCCTATGCTTTGGATATGTGTAGCACTAGGGTAAAAATCAACAGAAGAGTGATCAGTTCCATCATCATGTACACCACCTGCATGATCTGGTGTGTGTTTTGGGGCGTGGCATCACCCCTAGAAGGTATAGAATCGGTCTCATGCAGCATAGTTGGCGTGGAAAATAGCCTCATGGCTACATGGCCATGCAGGTTCATTGTTGCAGTCCTGCTACTGCTACCAGGACCTTCCCCTTCCCCTCTCATCGATCTTACAAAATTCTACAATGAGAAATATGTGTTAATTGCATATATCAAATTACAAAATTTAAAACCAAAAATTGATATTGTTAGATGACATGAATTACCCCATAATTTTCTATCTTAATGCGTAATTCAGCTATCCTTAGGAAATCCTCATCTGTTTCCATCCCAACAATGACCAAATCCTAGAATTCCCTATTGGCCTTTCTTAGGGACAATTATATTGTCTGCAAGGGGTCTCTAGAATAAAATATCTCTTCATCKCTTATATATTCATCGTTTTCGGTCGATGTGGTGCTAGGAATGGAKCCTTTGCCCCGATCAACACCTTTTCCACACTCAGGGCCTTTTCCCYGATCACCACTCTAGCATAATTTCAAGAAGAATGTTAATACGTGCAAGAAATATTGAAAAACCAATATATGAAATAATGGAATATTGGAAAATATTATCAAATGAAACATTCACACATACAAATTAGCAAATATTTGGAAATGAAACATCGAGCAAAAATTAGAAAATGGAACATTCAGAAATAAAATAAAATTTCGTGACAAATGAAACATTCACAAATTAAGTAATCCATTTTTAAGTTTGGGTATAATGGGTTTTGTACCATAGAAATAGAAGATGTTCCTAGGTTGACTCGATTCAGATTGTAATTGACCTACAACTCTTTTCCTGTCGTTATTGTTTTCACTGCACATACAAATATCCTATTACCTTCACACTCCTCAAAAATACAATTGGGTTCCTTTCTTGTCATCCCAGACCTTGTACTGTTTATAAGACCTACAATATTCCCCGATGTCTTTGGCCTTCCATCAATATACATAGTCACTCCTTTATTTTTATTATTGTCTTTCAGCGGTATATAATTTGCGGCTAGTGCGTATCTCCTCATACTAGGCATATATTGGACCTGCCTCAACCATACTCCATAAGTGTAACATGGTCCAACATACTCAAACAATTCAACCAATCTGCCATATTTTACCTTTATGTCATCCATGGAGAATAAACCAAGGCCATGGATGGATGACGGAGAAATGTGATACATCCTCTCATTAACACAGAAGTCGGTGTCCAACTCTAGTAGTTCCTTGAGTACCCATTGTTTCACTAGGTGTTTGTACCTCAAGCGAACATCGATGTCACCTATGCTCTCATCATCATAAGAGCATGATCCTCCTTTAGCAAGAAATAATTTCATTCGCCTACCAAACTTTCTTCTGACCTTTTCACCTCTAGTTTATTTTTCCTTGTTACATGTGTTGGATATGTTTTCCCTTGTCCCTCTCGAAATTTCATCGCTCGAGCTGGATGATAGTTCTGATAGATACATATTTGGTTGTACCTACACTCCATCGATGGAGAAGGAAATGTTAGGCTAACGATATTCATATTATAGTATAGCTAAAGATAAACATTGAAAAGATAAGGGAAATGTAAGGATATTTCTCACGATAACTATAACTAACTCATTGTTAACTATCTCATTGTTAGAAAGACATTAATTATATTGACTCCACTCACCCTTTTATGAGACTCTTTTTCCTTTTCTGACTTTTCATCTTCCTCATTAATTAATAAAGTGTTTTCCATTTGTGATTTCCATTTTAACTCAACAAGAAAAGTGATATTTTTGTATCCTATCAAAGAGAGGGAAACAAAATGATTTTCTTAGATGCAAAGAAAAAAATCGTGTGCCCTAACAATTAAAAATCATTCAATAACATAAGCTTTTACAATTTTACGACAAAAGGAAAACTCTACATGGCCTCTTCTTTAATCTTGATGATTTTATCAATCAACAAACTAATGGAAATAACAATGGGAGGGGGGGAGGTTAACGCCAAAATGTTAATGCACAAACTAGCAGGTTGGATATGGAAAGGTAGCCTAGCTAGCAGAGCGCTAAGGAATAGAACAGGATCCCCCTGAAGGTGTCACAATGGATCAAGTTTTCTTTGTTTATGTCTATGTATTCATGCAATAGACCAAGGGAGGGTTCCCTACTACTTCTGTAGTGACATGTATTTGTGCAATAGACCAAGGGAGGGTTCCCTACTACTTCTGTAGTGACATGTATTCATGCAATAGATATGTCAAGACAGTATAGATTTAATGATCGGTATCTAATGAGAGATGTGCACAACCAATGATCCGGATTTTATGAGTAGAACGAAATGAATACATATAATTAACAGGTGCTTAACACAAAATAATAGAGATACAATAAAACTATTTTTCTATTCAATAACGAAATAAGCTGAAACTGTAAAATGCAGCAGAAACAAGCTTGATGGAATGGTGGCGGCTTATCTCTGAGAAGAGATGTGACGGTAGTGTGACTTCGCAAGAAGAAGGTTACAATGAGGCTCTGAAGGCCTTTTTATAATAATAAAGAATGCCAAAAACCCTAGACATCCAAAAACCTAACCCTAGGAGATGAAGCACCAAAAGTCATGTGGGCCCCGTTTGGGTAAGTTAGTACATCAACTTCCCGGGGTTGTAACGTTTGCATACGATCTCTGTTTTAGGCGTGTGATAGCCCGTTGGAAAGGTATCATCGAGGAGATTCATTTTTTGGGATAAATCATTCCTTCGGCTATAATTGAGGAGATAGATCCTTAAAAACCTTCTTTTAGGCCCTCAAAATGGCCCTGGAAGTTAAAACTGCCAAAAATAGTAAATTGCCAAAATTGTCAAAAAACTGTTTTGAGCCAGTTGGAAAAGGTGGGTGGCCACTGATATCCATATGGATCAACCAACTCTTTGGGTGGAGCCCAAAAATAATCGATGATAAGTGGGCTTGGTAATTTGTGGGAGTGGCACAGATGCTTAGGAAAAAAACACTACAGAAAGACAGGTGTCTGTAAGGGCTATGGAGTCAAATGTACTCACAAATTTGAATGATATGACCTCAGGATAGAATATCCTGAGGTATATATATGGTTGTATATGGATATGAAGGCCTATGTTTGTATGTCATTGTTATTTAATATGTCAAGCATACCTTTACTTGATTATTTTTTTCCCTCTAAACTCCCCTCTCGAACATTTACCTTTATTACATCCTTCCCTCGGATTTCGCTTCCTCTTTTCCCTCTTCTCCCAACTTTATGTGCTTGTGATTTTTTTTTTTAAATTTGAACTCTTCCCCTCTCTAAATCCCATTTAGACTTAGCTACTTCCTTATTGTAAKTGTTTTTTTCATTKACTTCCTTATGTATCAGCCCTAGGGGTTTTAAGTAGAAGGTATGGAGCATGTCATGTGTAAGACGATATAAGTTTTAAATGTTTGAAATAGGCTCAAGATTTGGAGTCAAAAGAATCCCTTCTAATTCAGTCTTTATGTTAGAAAGAAAATGATGATTTGGTGGTTGTATTTGTTTATGTGGATGACATAATCATCATAGGTAGTAAGGTCAACACAATTCAGAAGGTAAAATCTAATTTTTGTTCAACTTTTGACAAGACTGGTTTAGGACTCATTCATTATTGTGTAGGTATAGAATTTTGACAAACCAATGGTTGTGTGTTGTGTCACAAACCAAGTATGCTACAAGTTTGGTGGAGAAATTATTAAGGGTTGGTTGTATGTGAAGAACTCTTCAGTTTCCTTCTGAGGATCAGATGACTTGTAGTTTCCAAATAATCAAGTCTTAGTTGTAGCATGTGAAGAACCTTCAGTTGTATTCTGATGATCATATGACTTGTAGTTTCCAATTGCTCCAAGATCCATTGTAGCATATGAAGAATCGTTCAGTTGTCTTTTAGAGCTTCAAATGTTTTGTTTCTTCCAAATAACCACTGATCAGATGATATTATAAATTTTTCTTCCCACCCCCTTCTATTTAGAGTCTTTCAGATATGTATAAATAATAAAATATGTCTTAAATAACTAATATAATTTTATAGGTCCGCCCTGGGAAAAATTGATTTACATTTTAATGTAGGCTCAAAAGGGCACCTCTTGATCAATATATAAAGAGGATCCTAAGGCTCATTCTATCAACTGAAACACTTCTGTCGCTTCTCTATGCCATGGCTAGGTAAGAGAAGAAGTGCACAAAAGAGAGAGTAGTGCGCAGATCTTAGGAGAAGGCCTTCTATGGTTTGACCTAGGGTTTGCTAGTAGGATAAAAGAAGTGCGCACTAGGGAGGGCTAGGGTTTATCCTTGTGTTTCCTTTAGGGTTTGAGAGATGACCTTTGTACTTTGGTCTTTGTATGATTTGTGTTCATTCATCTTTGGTATTTTGGAAAAGTCATTCATCTTGAACATCATGGATACATTTTCTTACAGAATATTCCCAGAAGTAAAAGGAAGACCATTGAACATGTTAAACCTAGACCTAATGTCTATTTTTTTTTAATTCCTTTCTCATTTAGCCCTCATTTAGCTCACTTGCTATCCTTTGTTGGGTTTTTCTCATTTAGCCCTCATTTAGCTCACTTGCTATCCTTTGTTGGGTTTTTCTCATTTAGCCCTCATTTCAACCACGTGTTCACCTTCTATTTCAGATGAAGTAAAGGGAAGATCCTCTTCACATAGATTTCAACCACGGGTTTACCTTCTATTTCAGATTCCTTTAACATGTCTAGTTTGATAGCAATTCCATTCCTTCTTCTCGATTTGAGGTTCTCTCCTATGACAATTGTTCCAAGTGTACGTGACATTGACTGTTTCAATATCTATCTATTAGATATCATCTCTTTCAATATCTATCTAGTTCTATTCCATTGAATGTTTCCATATGTTGAAACCGTAGGCTACACTAGCACTCATGGCCAACCCTATCACTCTGCGCGCAACAAACCCTAAGCTATAAAAAATGGACATGACATGGTAGGGTTCTCATGTTCTAGGGATCACTCTCTCAACTATGCCAATTGTGCTAGAAAAGAATCTTTTAGTGCAATGGTGAAGAGAGTATTGTCTCCTTGTCTCTAGGGTTTTGAAGAGAAGTGTGAAAAAGTTAGAAGGATGTCCTTTAGGGTTTGAACCTTGTGAGAGAGAGAGGAGTGCGCAAGTTTAGGAGGGCTTGATTTAGGCTTTATCCTTCTGTTTCCTTTAGGGTTTGAGAGATGAACTTTCTACTTTGGTCTCCATGCCTCTCTATCACTCACATGGATTACAATGGTTGTGAATTTGATGGATAGTTACCTTGCAAAGGTTGCATCGGATATCAATTTGAGGCTTCCCAAATTTAGTCGTTAGCAACATCAGCTGGTTCATTCAATTTTAGTCATAGCTTCGACAAGTTTCATGGGTTCCACAATTTGGTTGGTTCATTCAAGTTGGGAACATGTTTGATCATTGGATAATGTTTCTTTGTGAGTGGCTCAGACCCAAGATGGAGAATTTTGACATCGGAATATGACACTATATAGGTTGAAATAGGAAGAAACTAAGCGAGGGTGTTGGTTCTTCCAAAGAAAAAAGGGGAACATGGGAAGAGAATAGAATAAATCTATATCTTCTTACACTCATTCC
>JASDQU010010273.1:71776-93591 GCA_032191745.1 Picea mariana | reverse complement strand
AAACCGTCGTAATATTTCATCGTAATTTCCACCTAATGTAGTAGTGGGTGCATAGGAAGATCTTGATCATGGATCGTGGCCTTTAATTCTTCCAAGATTTTTCGGTTCTTACTTTCAGCTACTCCATTTTGCTGAGGGTTATAGGGAGTAGAAAGCTCCCTCTTAATCCCAACTTCATTGCAATATTGCTTGAATTCTTCTGAGGTGAATTCACCTCCATTTTCTGATCACAAGGTCTTTATATTCCGCTCTGTCAAGTTTTCTACAAGAGTCTTGAAGTCTTTGAATTTTCCAAAAACTTTAGTATTTTCTTTTAACAAATAAATCCAAGTTTTACGTGAGTAATCATCAATGAAATATACATAATATACATACCCACTTAGTGAAGTTGTCGACATCAGTCCATATACGTTTGAATGCACGATGTCCAAAACTCATGTGCTCTGCTATCATTATTGGGAAGCGAGTGCTTCACGTTCTTTCCTTGTGTACATCCTTTGCACACACCATCTGGTTCTGCTTGGATTTATGGAAGACCTGTCACCATTTTTCTCACAACTAGAAGAGCTTTGTAGTGTAGGTGAGCAAATATCCTATGCCATAGTTCACTAGGATTCAAAATATCATGAACCATTATGGAGTCTAAATGTCCTTTTAATTTGTAGAGTCCTCCTTCTTCAACTCCAATCACTACTCCATCATCAATGGTCTTCCCTCTAGGCCACATAAGAAATTTACCATCAATAAATGCTACTCTAAATCCTTTATTGTCCAATGATGAAATTGAGAGAAGATTCTTCTTTAAACCTGGAACATAGACAAATTACTTCATCTTCATTGGCTTCGCCGAGTTTAACTTGTAGGAAGCTTCTCCAACACCTTTTATTGGATATTGATATTCATCACCCAATTTCACCTTGTGAGGTGAATCTTTATGAATAAGTTTAGATAAGGGGTCTTCATAACCTATCATGTGCTTGGAAGCACCACTTTCTATCAACCAAGTGTCACTTCCATGAGTAACAGGACTTGTGAGGGCTGAGATAAGAACATAATCCTCATCACTCGATTCATCTTGCTTTGCAACCTTCTTGGGAGGCTCATCATCTTCAGTTGTGTGAGCTTGATGCCTCTTACTTCCTTTCTTATTCTTAATTTCCATAATGAGGGGGAAATCCCTAACAGAGTGTCCTAATTCCTGACAACAGTAACATCTGATCTTTGAGTTGTCTCTTTGACCCATATTAAAATTCTTGGGTAAAGAATGCTCCTTCTTTTTATTTCCTTTCCTGGTGTGGGCGGCTAGGGCTTGATCTTCATCTTCCATCTTTTCTTCTCTTGTAGCTATCCTAGCTTCTTTCTGGTTACAATCTTCCCAAAGCCTATTGAACTTGGGAAGCTTCCTTCTTGAACAAATTCCTTGGTTGACTGCATCCCATGACCTTGGGAGGGCCATTCAAGATAGTCATCACCATCTCTTCTCCTTTTATTGAGTCACCAATGTCTTCTATCTTCTCCTTGACTTGATTCACTCTCGATAAGTAGGAGTGAATGATTTATGAATTCTGCATTTTCACATTCTTCAACTGATATCTCAGAGTAATTCTTCGATTTATGTTGCTTACCTCAAACAAATGAGTTAAGGTGTCCATCATTTGATTTGGAGAATATAATGATGATATATGATAGATAAGGTGATCCTTAATGGAGTCTGCAATAATCCTTTTTTCTCTCACCATGTCCTTCTTGTATTTTTCCTTAACTTCATCTCTGATCCAGGTGGATATTGGTGGCCACCCACCTATTCCAACTAGCTCCTTTTGTCAATTTTTAGTTCAACACGTTCTTCTATACTGGTTTGTAATTGTGGGTTCTACACTTCTGGGGTTGTCTAATGGCCCACACATCCTCCAAGTGGATATGAGTGGCTTCTCGCCTAATCCAACTGGCTTATTTTGTATGTTTTCATGCCAGCACATCTTGTTGTACTTCCAGGGCCATTTTGGGGCCCTAACTTCTAGGTGGTGACCATTTTAGGTGATCTATTACCCAAGAATCCAAGAATGGGACAAACTTTTTGTTGGCTTCTAGGTGGTGAATTAAAAGTTTGGAGGAAATGGTAGAGATATTTCCTTTGTTCAATGGAGTTGTGGAACAAAATGAAGTGTAGATAATTGACTATTTCAAACATTAAGAAGTGCTTCTTATATTTTAGATATGACTACTAGATTAGCTACATAATTAGATCAATTCACATGGGAGGTCAATGAGTAATTAAAAGGTGCGTTCGATTCACAGAGTAATTAAAAAGTGCACAAGGAGTTATAAGGTGCTATGTCTATGTTTTGGTACTTAACTTGGACATACTCTTACATAATACCCCATACACACACTTTTACATGAAATGCATATAATACTTAGCAAGTGTCTAAACATTAGTAGTGCAATGAATAATTTGGACATACTCTTACATAATACCCCATAAACACACTCTTACACGAAAGGCATAAAATACTTAACAAGTGTCTAAACATTAGTAGTGCAATGAATAACTTGGACATACTCTTACATAATACCCCCATAAACACACTCTTACAAGAAAGGCATAAAATACTTAGCAAGTGTCTAAACATTAGTACAGTTACATTGAGATTCCTAAACTTGAAGAACAAGAATTATAGGATGCAAATCCCTGAGTGCTTAGAGATTGGATTGTGCAAGTGGTGTGGCTATATGCAAACACATCTAGCTTAACTGTACTTCTACAAAAGAAGTCATAGGCAATTTTGGACTCACTCCCTTTCATGTTTGACAAATGTATTTATAACTAAAATCCATTACACTTAATATCTATAATTAAAATGTTTAATATATTATAGGTTTTTACGATTTCTTTTCATTCCAAAACGACCCTTTTTTCCAAATGAAAAATATCTCAAAATTATATTAGATATAATTTCTTTTACAAAGTTGGAACACAAAATAAGGATCGGACTATTACATAATAGCTCAATCAGCCCCAAAGACTTTTGAAGAAACTATGCTGTGACCCAAAACATTATCTGTTCCCATAAACCTCAGAATGAGGATCCAAAAGGGTAGTTAAGGATACACAAAACTACAATCACATCTTTAAAACAAAGACCCTCCACAACTTATCAAAAATTTTAGTCTTCGAAGATGTTAAGGAAAGTATGAGAGCTTTCTTCTCCATTTTCCCAATGAAAAACTGATAGTCTGCCTTTAATTTGCTTTAGGGCCCTCTTTGATAGAAGGTCTGCCTCTTTATTATGCTCCCTGTAGATATGCTGAAAACTTATATCTTTGAATTTACTTGCCAGATCCATAGTTTTTAATTTGCAGCATTCAATATTCACCGAGTTGAGCTGGCCCTGATGCTTTATCCAGTCAATAATAACTTTCGAATCCCCCAAAATTTTGACTTTATCTACCGACCAAAGCATTGCCAAAAGGAGTATCGCCCACAATCCCATGAGCTTTGCCTTTGTGTTGGTTCCAGGTCCACAATTAAGGAACCATTTGGTAATTCTTGACGCATGCGTCTTGAATATACCACCTGCTCCACAACACTCACCACTTGCTAGTGCTGCTCCATCGAAGCAGGTTAGAGTGAAGCCATCAGTCATAGTAAATTCACAAACTCTATTTTGGATAAAACTTGGGTATGTTGGCTGCCAAGAGAATGTACCTGAAATTCTATGCACCACTGATTGGTAAGAAGGGGAACGCTCCTCAAAAAGGACCTTATTTCTCTCGATCCAGATATGCCAGCAGGTAGTGATTTTGCATTGGATTCGCTCCTCTCTGAATACGAATAGATCATTTCAAAGTAAACTAGCATAGCCACAAAGTGTGCTGGTGAATGCCGATAGGTATCGGCGGCGCCCGAAGTTAAAACTAGTTCAAACCCAACCTAGGCATAGGAAAAAAATAAAAGAAGGCTCGACACATAGTTAAAACCTCATGTTATAGTAAATAATGTTAAAACCTCATGATGCTACAGTAAATAATGGATTATTTTTATCAAGTTTATGTAAATTTGATAATAAAAATTTCTATAGATGTTAATTCTGGTTAATCATTTAAACTTGGTAATCATATGGCCTTACAATAATTTCTTAATATGATTGGGTAAATATGAACAAATAAACAGGTTAACTGATGTATTCATAAATGCAAGGAAGTTATGAACAATGAATCCTATCCATTAATTTAAGAGGGCCACTAAGAATATGCTAGCATCTTTTATTGTTAGCCATCAAATTAGATTTTTAAACTATCCTCTGAAATATTGGAGAGTACTAAGAGTCCACCTACTTCTAATACCTTCTGATAATCTTAAGGGTTAAGAAAGGAAATTACACCATAGATTTTCTAAAACGGAGATAGCATGATAAGGACTTGAATATTTTCATGCTATAGAGTAGCAGGTCTTGATTATTAAGTGACCTCTATAATTAGATATCAAAGAAGGAAAGAAAGAAATCAATCTTCAAATGTTATATTGTTAAACAGGTCGAGTGTCATTGTTTTCCTGTTGTTGGGGTTGCATATTGGCTGCGATTTCTAGAGTTGGAGTGAATAACCAATCCGAAAATGAAAGTGTTGGTGAGTCTGACACAGAAGAATTTGTTTCATCTCCTGCAACCGTTGAATTAGGGTTTGAAGCATCCAGAATAGACTTACGCATTTCACCAGCAGATAGATAAATACTGCTGCCAGGATGCGAGCGTATTTTTATGTAATCCTCCATTTCCGATAGGACTGACTCGGAAGGTTTGTTAGGGGAGGGAAAGTTACTCTGGCCGCGTGTTAAAAGCCCTCCACATGTATCATAAAACGTCGAGATTCTCTCAGACTGTTGTAAGTATCGTTTGTATATATCAAGAAGGATTAGAGCTCTGTGTCTGGGCACATCCGCGAAGAACGAGCCAGCAGCTCGCATATACAGACATTAATGGTAGAATATATATTCGGACATTCCTTCACTAGTAAATCGAGGGCCTACAGAAGTAAGGAATTCATCCCGACGAAGCCTTCCTCAGGAGTGCAGTCTAAGAGGCAGCTGAGAAGCTGTTGCAGAGATGGCATATATAACAAGATGGGTTGAGCCGAGAAGCTGTTGCAATGACTTAGCATATCAATTCTAACAGAGACTTAGCATCGATATACTAAGTCATTTTTGTAGTAATGTGGCCGAGTAAGGTAGTTAGGTACGTTAAAGCTAATTCCTACATACATTCAACTTTCCCACTGAACATTCGAAATGCCATGTTTTGTTGTAGCTTTGTCAATATCCAACATATTCCCTCTATGACATATAATAGACTGTTGTTATGTTTTTTCGTAGTATTTTCAACTACTACTATTATTTCTACTTCAAAACAAGCCTTGCAATGCTCCCAATTTAATTATGCAACTCACATTATGTAGTAGCATGGAGAATTGTGGAAGGGTTTCAAATCTAAGAATCAAAAGATGAAAACACAATACCTTTCAATTTTGTGTTGTTATGACGATGCATCTATTTTGGTGATGAGGAGAAACAAGAGATGTTAGGATAGGTTACAATGGAATAGGGTTCCCATGAAGGCGGTGGAGTTGAGGGGGAATTGAATACTATCGTAAGGATGAGAAGAGAGTGTTTGACCTTAGATGTAACAATCATTGGACTAGAGAGACATGATCAACAATGGGCATAGGTATAAAATGTTGGTGAGGGGGAACATATTGGATCATGTTGAAGAATAGGAAAGGTAACATAAATTTTCCTTGAAAATAGGTGGAACAATTACGATGTCGAAGAGATAAGGGGGTATTGCACATGAGAACCTCAAAAGTAAAAATAACTCTTAAATACACATAAACATCCAACCAGATTCATAATATAAATGATCGCTTGACTATTTGCAAAAAGACAAGTGAATATGCTTACTTGTCCATAAACTTCATTAATATTGATGAATAACTTGAAGAATAGTGAGATAATACAACATAAAATAAATGAACTCAAAATATAGATATTGATGATGTACTTTACTTCATCTTCAAGTTCCCTTTAAATCATTGAAACTGCTCTTCATCATCTCAAAATGTCAAATTACATTACAACATGGACTTAAAAAGTCAATTTTGAAGACACTCCGAAAATCCACTACTCAAATGTAGAAATGGAGTTTACCATTGGATTCCTAGTAAAATTCTGAGAAGAATGAGTATAAAATTAGCCAAATTCTGAACAGAGGTTTACAAATGAACTATGATCACAAAACAAACTTCAAATTCATTATCCTTGTAGAAAAATGAATCCAACAAGTATAAACTTGCCTAGGTTTGGACAATATGCCTTATGGCATGCTTTTACATGCAACACATAAGCTTTGCATGCAAAACAATGCAGTCTGTACTACCTCAGAATATGCACCTGCATAGGAATCCATGCACATTGGAATGTGTGCCATGAGATGTGTGTACAAGTTTTTGGATTCACGCCATTAAATAGGCCACAACCCTACCCCCTTGTCTACAACAAACTGTAACTTAATTCTAAATTTGGAGGCATTCTGAAATAAGTGGATGGTTTGACGTGTTGGTTAGAACCATGGCTAATTTTAGAGAAGGTTTAGGGTTCTATTCCCTGTGATCGTCTCTTCTATTGGCATATCCGTTAGTTTTATTACATATGGCTATAACAATATGTAATATCTAATGGTGTAGTGGTTATATATGGAATATAATATGGTTATCCACCTCCACACAGTTTGGATTGTGGTCATATGAAATAGTACATTAACCAAGGGCTAGGGGCTTAGCCCTCGACCCCTTTTCCTGCCACATGAAACTTAATACAATTTCAAATCAAATTTGACACATAGTTTAGTTAAGACTCATGTTATGGCGCAATGGTAGGGGAGGCGTTTGTTAAGGCTTTGAGACGTCACGGGTTCAATCCCTGTTGATTCCCAAAATTTTACATAGCCTTGCTAATATAGACCAATGGGAGGCTGCCATCTGGCAACCTCTCATTGGCTCTCCAATGCTACTTGTCAACGGATGATTGGACCACTTGTCAACCTGTAATTTCTCCACCTAAAGGTACAATATGCCCAGTCAGCTACCAATAACCATGTGCCATGTGTCACCCTTGCAGTGGTGACAAATGTCCCCTCTTTGTTTTTCCCCTTTGACTTTGCCTATTTTGACTTGAACTTTGACCGCTCATAACTTTTTCATATGAACTATGTTTGACTTTCTGTTTGCATCATTGGAAAGCTGACAACAATCTCTATGCAATGATATTGTTTTCTTGATTATTTGAGACAATGAAATTTTGATTTTTTCTAGACCCTTTGGGATCTCTATGACTGTTTCAGATCCTTGTGGACCTCTGTGAACATTCCTTAGGTCCTCTTGGATCACACCTCCCCACTGGAGGACTTTTAGATCTCCAAAAGTATGGATTATTCATAAATGAAGTGAAAATGCTTTTTCCTCACTTGTCTAGTATCATCCATCCTTCCTGCTTTGATAATGAGCACCCGACTCATCACAACCATAATTGAGACTAAAACAACACTGCTAACCAGTTTAACCATTCCCTTAAATTCACAAAATCTATCATTCATTGTTGTAGTAGTCAACCATATTCCACTGAATAGTAATAAACTAAATAACAAAATTTAATATACAGATGTGAAAGAGAATGAACCATCAAGATATATTCCCTTATTAACAGGAACAAAATCAACCAAAGGACTTGTTCTTCTTTCATCTCTAGGTTGTAAATATGGATCTTGGATACTAGCATTAGCTAGCATGTGCCCTGTAGTGACAACTATCAAAATAGTCTTCATCTGATGATCTCTCAAAATGAACTCAATCCCATCCTTGAAAAGATGATACTTATTATGTTCCCTGTAGAAAATGGCCTTCCTCTCATACAAGTATGGACTTGCCAAAACCATCCCGCAAATGTCAAGTGGAACCATGTCTAACTCTCTCTCATCAATGAAATTGGATTTGACCGTGAACCGTAACTTACATTGCTTAGTTACCTATACCTGAGCATTATCACAAATCCAACCCAAAGGATATGGTCTTAGATGAGGCTTAGTTTCCAATCCCAAACTTTGAACAACTTGCTCTAAAATAAGATTCACTTGTGATCCACTATGAACAAGTGTATCAATCTTAATGTGCAACTTTGATATAACTCGTAAATGAAATAGGTCATTTATTTTCCTTCCAATAGGGATGGCATTAGATTTTGCAGAAGAAATATGGGAACTGAAACTTGCAATTAAATATTTACCTTTGATTCTCATAGTTTTAACTTGAGTTTCATCCTCAAAATCTGATCCAAGATCCTGGACTATGGTCATGGTTTTCTTATTACCCTTCCTAGGCTGATCCCACTTCGGCTTCAATTCTGGATACAACTTCCAACAATGCTTCTCATCATCTCCTTTCTTCTTGCGATGAGAACATGTAGGCTTCATCTCTTCATCCTTCTTTACTGTAGTTTTCATATTACTCTTTCCTTTTCCCTTTGACTGCTCCTCAAATTCATGTAGATTCTCTAACACATCTTCAACATGTTTTCCTTTGATGTGTTCAAGATGTGTAGCTTATACTAATACGTCATCATTATTAGTAGGACTAAACATCAATATAGTATGACGAAGATATGAGTGCATACCACCAATATACTTTAGAAGAGTCTCAAGAGTATGTAATGGATCTCCCAAAGATAATGCCTTCCTCTTGAATTCATGTGTATAAGCTTGAACATTTTTCCCTTTTGGTTGTCTCAAATGTTTCCAAGAAATCATTGATGTTTTCATATAAGCTAATGGATAAAGTTGCTTTCTTAATGCAACAGTAAACTCAGTCCAGAAAGAAATTATTTTACCATCATTGTTGAATAAGATCAGATTGTGTCCAACTCTCCCACCATATCAAGGATGTGTCGCTCAAGCGAAGAGTAGCCAATTGTATCCTTGAAGTATCCTGTATGATTTTTTGTACCTTGCAATATACTTCAATTTATTTGACCGAATTATCTAACTTCTCTGCATTCAACTCTCCATCATAAGTAGGAAAATCAAACTTTACATTGAGTTTTAACAAAGTTAGATCATGAGAACGAGAAGACTTATTATAACTCTTTTTCCTCTTAGGAAAAGAACACTCACTTTCATCGGAATAGGATGATGATGATGATGATGATGGGGATGAAGGATATCCTGGAGCTTCTTCACCTTCTCCTCCTCCTTTAATTGCTTCCGTTTTTAACATTGTTTCAATTGGACTTTTTCATTTTGATGATGATTTGCTCTTCTTCTTTCTAGGTCTTCCCACAATTCCCTAAACATGGATGTCATCTCAAGGAACATTTTTCAAAACTTCTCATCAGCCTCATAAAGAACATCTTCATTCTCCATTTCTTTTCTTTGAGTGAAGCCCCTTGAACCAATTTCAGGATTATAACTTGCAATATTTCCTTCACCTTGCTTAGATTTGGACCTCGTAAGCATTCACTCGAAAATAAACGTCAGAACCAACTTCGATACCAACTTGATCCGAAAATCCTTAGATGTAAAAATAACTCTTAAATACACATAAATATATGACTAGATTCATAATATAAATGATCGCTTGATTTTTTGCAAAAACACAAGTGAATATGCTTACTTGTTCATAAAATTCAATAATATGAATGAATAAATTGAAGAATAATGAGATAATACAACAAAAAATAAAAGAACTCAAAATATAGATATTGATGATGTACTACTTCATCTTCAAGTTCCCTTTAAATCATTGAAAATACTCTTGATCATCTCAAAATGCCAAATTACATTACAACATGGACTTAAAAAGCCAATTTTGAAGACACTCTGGAATTCGACTTCTCAAATGCAGAAACAAAGTTTACCATTGAATTCCTTGTGCAATTTAAGAAGAATGAGAATAAAGTTAGCCAAATTATGAACAAGGGTTGAAAAAGACCTTTTTCAATGTATAACAAGACTATGGGTCTCATACATTGCAAACTAAGATAAGGTTTTTAAAAATGACCTCTGATCACAAAACAAAGTTCAAATTTATGATCCTTGCGGAAAATCAAATCCAATGAGTATAAACTTGCCTATGTGTGGACAATGTACCTTATGGGACTCTTTTCCATGTAACACATAAACTTAGCACACAAAACAATGTAGTATGTACTACCTCAAAATATGTTATTGCATATGAATACATGCACATTGAAATGTGTGCCTCAAGATGTGTGCACGAGTCTTGGGATTCATGCCATTAAATAGGCCACGACCCTACACCCTTGTCCACAACAGGCTGTAACTTAATTCTAAATTTCGAGGCATTCCAGAATAAGTGGATGCTTTGGCATGTTGGTTAGAAATGTGGCTAATTGTAGAGAAGTTTGGTGGTTGTATTCCCCACGTTCCTGATCCAGGTGGATATTGGTCACCACCCACCTTTTCCAACTGGCTCAAAACAATTTTATGACAATTTTGGCATTTTACTATTTTTAGTAGTTTTAACTTCTGGGGCCATTTTGAGGGCCTAAATGAAGGTTTTTTGGGAATGAGCTTCTCAATGATATTTGAAGGCATCATTGAGCCCTCAAAATGAATTTTCTCAACAATACCTTTCCAACGGGCTATCATATGCCTAAAACGGAGATCGTATGCAAAAGTTATGACCCTTGGACGTTAATGTACTAACTTACCCAAATGGGGCCCACATGACTTTTGGCGCTTCATCTCCTAGGGTTAGGTTTTTGGATGTCTAGGGTTATTGGCATTCTTGTTTATTGTAAAAAGGCCTTCAGATCCTCATTGTAATCATCTTCTTGTGAATGAGCACAACTCTTCTCAAAGATAAGATGCCACCATTGCAATAAGCTTGTTTCTGCTGCATTTTATAGTTTCAGCTTATTTCTTTATTGAATAGAAAACCAGTTTTACTGTATCTCTGTTATTTTGTGTTAAGTACCTATTAATAATCTGTATTCATTTTTTTCTTCTCATAAAATCTGGATCAGTGGTATCAGAGTGGTCTGCTCCTTGTCCTCTTAATGCATGTCCCCAACGAGGTTGGAGTATAAAGAGTTGGGTCTCGAGCTTGTTTCTCTTGAGGAAAAAATCTCTTGCCCGCCCAAGAGACCTCTCATGGCAGGAGAAAATAAATATGACGGGACAGGAGATCCTTTCAAACTGTTGATTGAGGAATCCCTCATGCAACAAAGGAACGAGATGATGGATAGTTTCACGCAAATCCTTTAGCGGCTACCAACAGGTGACAGGTCTTCTTCGAGTGGAGGTGCCGCCCACTTCAAGGTACAAATAAACTTCGATATTCCCATTTTTGAAGGTCATATAGACGCAAATGTTGTAGACAAGTGGTTGAATCTACTAGAAGGGTATTTTTCTATCCATAACTTTTCGAATAGAGAAAAGATTACTTTTGTGCTCCTCAAAGCCGCTCCCCATGTCAAATATTGGTGGGAAACCTTATGTGAGCAAAAGGAAATAGAAGAACCCTCATTATTTACAGTCACGACCACCTAGGAATCCTTCAGGGATGCTATTAAGGAACAATACTACCCTATCAAAAGTTATGATGACTTGTATACCAAATGGACCACACTGAGGCAAGAAAGAGACCAAGCAGTGCCAGACTTAAAAAATATCTTCCATACCTTGTGCACCAAGATGAGTGTCAAAGATTCAGAGTGACATCTAGTGTTCAAGTATCATGGTGCTCTGTATAGATACATCTAGACCAAAATGGAATTTATGGACATCTCATCCTTCGGCACGGCCTACTGATATGCCATCAAAATCAAGCAGAAGCTCAAACAAAAGACACAACAATTTAGGCTTGGGAACCCCTCACAACAAAATCCAGGAAAGGGTGGCCCCAACCCAGAGAACAAAGGACAGAGAAAATATGGACAGTATCAAGACAACCAGTCCAAGCCACAAGCAAAGAAGGACACCCGAGATACAAAGAAAGATATCGGGAAGTGGTGCGACATCCATAAGAGCCCTTGGCATAACACTGCTAACTACCACTCAAAGAAGTCGCTTATGGCCAAAGTGAAAGCCTATGAATCAGATGCGGTTGATGACTCTGAGCTAGAACTAGAAAGGGGAATATGGATCATTGACACAAAACCCAGTGCTGCCGTTGCTACCACCAAGCTCCAACCTGGTGAACCAGACAATCCAGAAGAAGGAGAGCGCCTCTTCCATTCACAGATGTGGGTAAAAGGCACCCTGCTGCACTTCATCATTGATAGCAGTAGCCAGAAGAACGCCATCTCAACAGAGGTCATCAAGAGGCTAGCCCTGTCGTCAACACCGCACCCACAACCCTACACCATTCGATGGCTCCGCCAAGGAAGCGATCTCCACGTCAACCAACAATGTCGATTTTCATACGACATCAAGCCCTTCAAAGACGAGGTATTGTGTGATGTTGCTTCTCTTGAAGTTTGTGATGTTCTTTTGGGACAACATTATTTATGGAAACGTCATGTTTTATACGAGTCTAGGCCTCATAGTGTTATTATTGGTTTGAATAGGAAATTTTACAGGATACTTGAGGTAGTCCCACCTAGTGCTATTTCCTTGATCTCTGCTAAGCGATTCAGGAAGGTCATCTCTCAGATAGGGAAGTTTGTCATCTTCATTATTCTCTCTCAAAATAAGCGAAAGATCACAACCACATCCAGGGTCTATGTGGCCGACCTCTCCACACAGTAGAAGCAAGTAGATAAGGTTGTGGAAGAATACTCAGATATCTTCTCCTCACCTACCGAGGTACCTTTTCACTGGCAGGTCAAGAACCCCATCGATCTAATCCCCAACGCATCGCTTCCCAATGGGCCAGTCTATCGTCGCTCTCTATTAGAGAATGAGGAGATCAAGCGATAGATCCAAGAACTTCTCCACAAGGGGCACATCCGTCCCATCTCATCACCTTGCGGGAGCCCAATTGTGATGGTACAAAAGAAATATGGAGCCTGGTGACTCTGCATTGATTATCAGGCTCTGAATAAAATCACAGTCAGAAAATGGTACTCGATTCCACGAATCGATGACCTCCTTGATCAACTCATGGGGGCCAAATACTTCAGTAAGATTGATCTGAAGTCTGGCTACCACCAGGTCCCAATAGAACAGACATATGTATGGACGACTGCCTTCAATTCAAAGGAAGGCCTTTTTGAATGGTTGTTCATGCCCTTTGGTTTGAAAAATTCCCCAGCCACTTTCATGAGGTTGATGGATGATATCCTGCGACCATTCACTAATAATTTTGTAGTGGTTTATTTGGATGAAATTCTCATTTACAAAAGGAATTGTGCCGAACACTTGCAACATATTCAACAGATTTTGCACACCCTACGAAAACATAAGATATACGCCAACTTGGAAAAATGATCCTTCGGCATGGATAGAGTCCATTACCTAGGCTACATCATTGATCAACATGGCGTACATGTAGATCTATCCAAGATCCAATTCATCCATGACTAGCTAGCCCCAACCACACTCACTGAGCTCCGAAGCTTCTTGGGCCTTGCCAATTTCTACTGCAGGTTCGTCTTGGGATTCTCCCATATTGCATGGGCCCTCAGCCAAATAATTGGGGGTTGGTATTAAGGATAAATTTGCACGGGGCCGGTATCAACAAAAAGCGTTTGATGATTTGAGGCAGCGCTTGTGCTCATCCCTAGTACTTTCACTCCCAGACCTACAACAACCCTTTGAGATCGAGACAAATGCTTCCGACTATGATGTGGGTGTCATTCTCACTCAGCACGACCACCCTGTGGCCTATCATAGTGAGACACTATCAGATGCAGTCTGTAAGTACCCTACTTACAACAAATAAATGTACTCCATTGTGAAATCATGGCACTAGTGGAGACACTACATTCTTGGGAAGGAGACAGTCATCTACAATGATCATAAGCCACTGCAGTTCATGCAGACATAAGGAAAATTGCAGAATGACTTCCATCAACAGTGGTCCGCATACTTGCAAGAATTCCACCTCAACATCAAGTATAAAACATGAAGCACCAATCACGTCACTGATTTCCTTAGCAGACCACCAGTCGCGACACTCACCATGGTGCTAGAATCTTGCGGCCATGAGAAATCTGAATGGCCCCAACTCTATGAGATAGACCCAGACTTTGCCACCATATACCAAATGTTGGGGGCAAAAGCAGTTGTCGATAATTTCCATATTTATGATGGGTTGTTGTGTCATCTGTGCCATATCTGTGTTCCATCAAGTGAGCCAGTGAAGCTGATCTGGGAATCCCACTATAGTCGGGTGGAAGGACACGTCATCGTTAAAAAGACAGTGGCGATGCTACAAAAACATTTCTATTGGCCGAAACTTCGACAAGAGTTCAGCAAGTATATCAGGTCCTGCACTGCCTGCACGATTCCCAAACCGACCACTAAGAAATAGGGTCTGTACACCCCTCTTCCTACTCCTGACAGGCCATGGGAATCCATATCAATGGACTACATGTCAGGCCTCCCATCCACTAAGCGGGGAAATGACTGTGTTTTTGTGGTTGTTGATCGCTTTTCTAGGATGACAATTTTGGTTCCCTAGAAGAAGAACATGACAACAGAGGCCACTGCCGAGCTCTTCTTTGAACAAGTCTGGGTACATTTTGGAATCCCACAAACCATTGTCTCAGATTGAGAAAGTTGTTTTCTCATCACATCCTAGTCGAGCCTTTGGTCACTGCTGGACACCAAGCTCACCAAATCCACGAACTTTCACCCTCATACAGATGGCCAAACCGAGGTCGTAAATCAAATGATTGTGCATATCCTTCGCATGTATAATTTACAACACCCTTGCACATGAGATGAGAGCCTTCCATATATCCAACATAGCTACACCTGAGCCCTACATAGCTCAACCGACCACAACACCTTTTAGGTGGGGTTGGAATTCCAACCATTGAGACCCATAGATGTTTCACTTCCCCTTGCGGTCACCTCGACCGACTCATCTCCTGCTCTAAGTGAAGCTGACAAAGCCACCTGATTCATTGAATAGATCCAGCACATCTTCCAATAGGTTCAGGATATCCTACAGAAGTACAATGACAAGTACAAGCATCGCCATGATCAACATCGGGTGCCACATAAGTTTCAGGTGGGTGACAAAGTTTGGTTGCACTTGTAGAAAAAATGCCTTAAAAGACCCCATTGGAAGCTTCACCCACTTCGTTATGGGCCGTACACCATCACCAAGGCCATGGGGGATAATGTTTTTCAGCTCAACATTCCTCCTTTCCTTGGCCTGCACCCAGTGTTCAACGTGGATCTCCTGCGCCCTTATTTCCCACCATTATTGGACACCTCAGAAGTAACAGAAACACTGACACCAACAGAGCTCAACCCCAACTGCATACAACAGGAATCCAATGATTAGATTATGGACACACAAATCAAGGGCACTCGACAACAAAGGATCCATCTTTATCGAGTCATCAAAGCAGGGCAGCTCCTACACAAAGGCAAGTGGCTCACCTGGGGCCAAATTCAACAAAAAAATCCTCATCTGATGGGGGACCTTAATGCAATGGAGACCATTTCTTCCTAAGGAGGGAGGATTGATCCAGGTGGATATCGGTGGCCACCTACCTTTTCCAACTGGCTCAAAATAGTTTTCTGGCAATTTTCACAATTTACTATTTTTAGCAGTTTTAACTTCTGGGGCCATTTTGAGGGCCTAAATGAAAGTTTTTCATTATCGATCTTATCAATGATATCCGATGGCATGATTGAGCCCCCAAAATGAATCTTCTTGATGATACATTTCCAACGGGCTATCATACGCCTTAAACAGAGATTGTATGAAAAAGTTACGACCCTAAGAAGTTAATGTACTAACTTACCCAAATGGGGCCCACCTGACTTTTGGCGCTTCATCTCCTAGCGTTAGGTTTTTGGAGGTCTAGGGTTTTTGGAATTACTGTTTATTGTAAAAATTCCTTCAGAGCCTCATTGTAATCATCTTCTTGTGAATGAGCGCAACCGTCACATCTCTTCTCAGAGATAAGCCGCCACCATTCCAACAAGCTTGTTTCCACTGCATTTTACAGTTTTAGCTTATTTCCTTATTGAATAGAAAACCAATTTTACTATATCTTTGTTATTTTGTGTTAATTACCTATTAATAATCTGTATTCATTTCATTCTGCTCATAAAATCCAGATCAGTTCATCTCTTCCGTTGGCATACCCGTTAGTTTTTTTACAAATGGTTATAACCATATGTAATATATGGTGTAGTGGTTATATATGGAATATAATATGGTTAACCCCCTCCGGGTGGTTTCTATTGTGGTCATATGAAATAGTAAACTGACCAGGGGCTGGGGGCTTAGTCCTCGACCCCTTTTCCTCCCAAATGAAACTTAATAAAATTTTAAATAAAATTTAACACATAGTTTGGTTAAGAATCATGCTATGGCGTGATGATAGGGGAGGCTTGTGTTAATGCTTTGGGAGGTCATGGGTTCGACCCTCATCAACTCCAAAATTTTTACATAACCTTGCCAATATAGACCAATGGGAGGCGGCCATTTGGAAGCCTCTCATTGGCTCTCCAATACTACTTTTCAACAAATTATTGGACCAGTTGTCAACCTGTAATTCGTCCACCTAGAGGTACAATATTCCCATTCAACTACCAATAACCATGTGCCATCTGTCACCCTTGCACTGGTGACACATGTCACCTATTTGTTTTCCCTTTGACCTTTGAATTTCCCTATTTTGACCTAATCTTTGACCGCTCATGAATTTTTCATACGGACTCCATTTGACTTGTCGTTGGAAAGCTGACGACAAGCTCTATGCAATGATGTTTTTTTATCGATTATTTGAGCGGGTCAAATTTTGCAATTTTCTAGACCCTCTGGGACCTCTGTGAGCGCTCCGGATCCTTCTAGAAATATGTGAGCCTTCCTTATATCCTCTTGGATTAGGGGAGGGGGATGTGAAACTAGATGAAAATTTGGGTAACTATGAAGTGGAGGAAATGAGATTGACTAGTCATACCTTTTATAAGTAACTATGCGAAGGGTAGGGAACTTTCGGAAGAGCGTTGGAAGGGATCCATAAAGAACCAGAGTAGATCTATCTTAACTCTAGATACAACATGCATTAAGAGGAATCAAAGCCATCGAGGGGAAATATTTTCGTTGAGTTTTTTCAATTAAACAAAAAATCACCTTGAGGGACTTTATCTTCTCTAGACATCATAGATTCCTCTCTGGGCATGATAGATTTGGAGTTCACATGGATCTACATTGGCTCTTTATATGTGCATGCATTTTTGTGCCACGTTTCAACTCAATGTTGAGCATGGATGGAATTATACATCTCCCTCATACTAAGAAGTGCACCATTGAAATATTTTTTCTAATTTCCATAGCTTTGTATATATACAAAATTGATATTGAAATACTTTGATGGATATTAAAATATTTTATTTATGGCTAGCATTGAAATAAATTTTTTTAAACTAATATGTTTATTTAAATGCAACTTGTCAAACTCTATGTTAAGAACTAAAATAATTACACATCTCCATTATATTAGGATGTCAAAAGCACCTATCTACATAATAATATTTTTTTAACTTTCAATCCCTTTATATAAAATTAATATAAAAATATTTTATTTTTATGGTCAAAATTTAATTTTTTGTTGTTGTTAATATATATATATATATATATATATATAATTGTTTAAGGTATATATTTTTTATTAATAATTTTTTTAATGACTTCGTGTTGAAGAGCTCTGAATTGTGAAGATGGGATTAAAATATTTACAAAATCCAAGAAATATTGTTGAAAGGTTAGAAAAGGGTAAATCAATGAGAAGCACATAACACATAATGGAATCATGTTGTAAAACATATTGAAAATGCAATGAGCGTGCAAAAGTGAAAAAATATAAATAAATGAGAAGCACATAGAACATAAAGGAATTAGGTTGTAAAACATATTGAAAATGCAATGGGCCTAGAAAAGTGAAAAAAAAATTGTCACTTCCTCAGTGCGGTGTGAGTCATTGATAAAAAAAAACCGAACTTAACTCAATTGTTTATCCATCGAGCAAAGACAATGGTTGACTTTGCTCCATTGGATGCAGAATGTGAAAACATATTGCAATGGAAAACATAGAGAGATCAAGGTGGAAATTAGGGAGGGGAGGTAAATCAAAGCGATTTTGAAGGGGAACTAAGATGAATGGCCTAATAACTTGACAAGTGACTGAGGAAACAATATTAAGTTAGAGTGTCAAGAGAATTGTGAGGGTGAGCCGCTGGGAGAGTTGACCATGAGGAAATAAATGGTTACATGATAAATATTTTTTCTGTAACAAGCCTAATAACTTGAGAGGCGGTTGAGGAAACAACAATAAGTTATGGTTTCATTAGAATTTATAGGAAAATTTGTTGGGAGAGATGATTATAAGGAAAAAAAAATGGTTACATGGTAAATAATCCTGTTGCAACCAGTTTGTTATGCTCTTGGGTTATGCAAATTTTTGCATAAAAAAATAGAATACTAAATAAACCGTAGACTCACCAAGATACCAAATGCTCGTTAGGACAAATAATACATTGAACACCTTGAGTAAACTCCAATGGACAGATGTTGTTTCACCTAATGTTATTTTACTGGAATTTTGAATGTAAAAATAGGCAATAACTAAGAGCCTCTTAGGGAACGTCCTCTTAGAGAAATTGGTTAGGTTTTTTGTTAAACAAAAAGAATGATTGGGCATTGTTGATGGCATTGGCATGTATTCTTGATAGGAGGAATCCAATGCTTAAGAAAAATTGGAATGGATAGATAAATGTGTTGAGGAGATCCCAATGGATGACGATTAGACAAAATAACACTGTAATGATATATATTTAAAAATGTTGGTGCCATGATCCAACATCCTTTGTAATGTATGTTGTAATCTACTTATAGTATTTTCTTGCAGTGCCATGATTGTAGGAGTGTAGAGATAATATACCTTATAGGAAAAATACCTAGGAAATGAGGGAGGGGAGGTAGATCAAAGCGATTCAAAAGGGGGACTAAGATGACCGGCCTAATAAATTGACAGACGACAGAGGAAGCAATAGTTAGTTAGGGTTTCTGGAGAATTTCCAGGGTGAGATACTCGAAGAGTTGACCATAAGGAAAAAATGGTTACATGGTAAATAATCCTACTACAACGGGCCTAATAACTTGAGATGTGGCTGAGGAAACAACAATAAGTTAGGGTTTCATGAAAATTTCCAGGGAGATCTATTGGGAGAGTTGACCATAAGGAAAACAAATGGTTACATGGTAAATAATCCCGCTACAACATGTTTGTTATGCTCTTGGGGTTATGCAAATTTCGACATAAAAACAAATAGAATAGTAAATAAATTGTAGACTCACCAAGATACCAAATGCTTGTTAGAAAAAATAATATGTTGAGCGGCTCGAGTAAACTCCAATGGCCCAATGATGTTTCACCTAATGCTCCTTTACTCAATTTTTTAATGTAAAAATAGGAAATAGATGAGAGCCTCTTAGGGAACATCCTCTTAGAGAAATCAGTTAGGTTGTCGGTTAAACCAAAAAAATGGGTATTATTGAAGGAATCAACATGCCTACTTCATAGGAGGTATCCAATGCTTAAGACAGAGTGTTCACGATATATAAATGTGTTGATAAGATCTTAATAGTTGATGATTAGATAAAATAACGTTGTAATAATACATATTTAAAAATTTTGGTGCCATGAGCCAACTTGTTGTGTAATGTATGTTGTTATATACTTACAGTTTTTACTTCTAGCACCATGATTGTAGGAGTGCAAAGATCATAGACCTAGGCAATATACCTAGGAAATGAGGGAGGAGAGGTAGATCAAGGCGATTTTGAAGGGGGAATAAGATGACTAGCCTAATAACTTGACAGACAGTTTGTCAGACAATTGGTTTATATTGATGGAAAATTGGTTTGGATGGTTTGTTATCATTGATGTCAACCCTTGGAGAGTGATATTGTATATTGATGTCAACCCTTAGATATTGATTTCAACCCTTGAGTATTTTTCGTAACAAATTTTGGTAGCTCCAGAGGTATGGGTAAGGGACCCAAGTTTGTTTGATGTATAAAGGCATGAATATCAATGAATATGCAGCTAAGACTATTCTAAATGGATAGTACATGTAGTGTTATTTCCGGTGATATGTGGCACGTCACGTGGTTCTTGACAGTTAGTGAGATATGACCTTGAGAAGTTGTAGAACCCTTTAGAGTGTTCTAGAAGCATCTAAGAAGGTCAACAAGAAGTCAATTATTCTATAATCTCCTAGAAAGTCATCAAGAAGATTCCTAGTCAAAGTGGTTGCAAGGATAAATTAATTATAGGTAAAGTAGTTGTAACAAGAAGGTTGAATAGTCAAAGTGGTTGAATAAGAAATTAATTAATTATGGAAAAAACAGTTGCAACAAATTATTTATGATTTAATTAATTAAGGAAAAGTTAGTTTCAACAAGAAAGCGGGTTAGCCCTAGTTTGAGGAGAAGGGGTAAAAAGATTACAAGTTGTCCCTAAAGGAAGTTACTTGGGAATTATACATAAGATATCAAGAGACTCCAATTATCACCTATTGATCATATTGAATATCTATAAGTGACTGAGGTAACCAAGTATATTTGAGGAAAATTTCAGAGGGAAGGTGAAGTAAAGAAGGCCGAAAATCCAAGGGAGGATGAAGTCTTTTAATGACATGTTCTAAGGTATGTTATTACATGCCATCTCACCATTTTAGAAATAAATTTTGTTCTAGAATGATTCATATAGTGAAACTTGGAGGATAGTGAGACAACATATCAAGGTAACTTTTGTAGAAATTTCGTCTTCTGGGTCATTGTATTTTGGGAGATACATGTTGTGGAAGATAGGGTTTTTGGCTAGTCCTGAAACTAGTTTTAAACACGTGTTCCAGGTAAAACGGTCATAACTTCTTCATAGAATATAAAAATTATGTGATACCAATTTTAATGGAAATAGTAAATACTGTAGTTTGTTGTGTGCAAGTTTCAGAATAATATAGCAAATATTGAGCACATGGCATGCTATACAAGTTTGCTCTCTAGAATAATATGGAATTCAACAAGGTCTATCATTTTTTATATAACTCCTTTTCTAGGAGGTTCCAAGTAGTGAAACATGGAGGCATTGTAGAGAATACACTGAATAATATTTTATATCATTTTCAGACCTTTATTCATTTCAGGTATAGAGTTATGCTTATTGCAAGTTAGGGTTGTTGACTAATCCAAAAACTAGTCATGTGAGACTTAGGTAAAGTTTGATGAAAATGATATTCTCTTGTTGTTGAAGTTGAGGAAGGTCTGCAAGTCTGTGATAACATACACCAAGTCTATTACAGACTTACAGGTATGTTTATATGCATGTTTTTATGGTTACACTTGGTCATGACATGGTACATGCTTGAGGCTACGTAACAATGAGGTTTTGGCACATGGTTTGATGTAAGGGTTTATGGTATTTGGTTTATGGATAGTGTGATGTATTGATAGAGGACATTTTTTGGATATGTTGGTGTATGTATTTTCTATATGGTTGAGGTACATGTTTGGTACATGTTTGAGGCATGTAGATGATGAGTTGGCACATACAT
>JASDQU010010273.1:52797-64550 GCA_032191745.1 Picea mariana | reverse complement strand
CATGATTGGTTGATGATATTATTGTGACAGGTTATTGGCACAGGTTGTTGGTACAAGTTGTTGTTATAGGTTGTTGGTACAGGTTGTTTGGTATACGTTGTTACAGGTTGTTCTGATAGTGATAGGTTGGATAGGTTGACAGTGACAGAGTGATAGTGGTAGTGGGTGATTCAGTGACAACAACAAGTTGTCTACTTTGGCATTTATATTTCAAGGTCGTTGTATGGGGAAAGTAAAGGGTGTTGTATCCTCCTTCTGGTTGGTGTCGTAGAATCAGAGAGTTGGAGCTTCCTTCAGGGTGGAGCCTGAGAACTATGTGGTTGTATCCACCATTCAATTGAAGTCAAAGAACACATGGGGTTGTAGCCTCCTTTAGGTTGGAGCCTGAGAAACTAGGGGGTTGGAGCCTCCTTCTAGTTGGAGTTGGAGCATTGGAAGTTGGTGCTTCCTTGAATGTAATTCTTGACATATAAGAAAATAATTTTGTGGTTTTCTCCCGCATTGGGTTTCCACATAAATATTGGTATACGGTGTATTGTGTCGACGTGTTTATTATTGTTCATTATGCTCTGATGGATGTTGATTTTTATGATGCATTAATATATTGATGATGAACTGGTGAACATTGTTGAATAAGTTGAAAGAATATACATTTCGGTTTAAAGGATTAATAAGTGGTATAAATTTCTCAATACTGATTCACCCTCGCCCCTCTCATTAATCCAACAATTGGTATTAGAGTAGGTTCCTTCAAGAAACAATTTAATCACTGGAAGGATATCATGGAATACACCAAGAATGGAGTACCAATGTTTGATGGTCAGAGTGGTCTAGAGTATGTGATATGGAGTTGAAGGACAAAAGTATTTTTACATGCACATGGGTATGATATTTGGAAATCGGTTGTTACATGATATGATAGTTCAAAAAGGGAAAATATTGTAGCCAAGAAGGAACTGAAAGGAAATAACAAAATTGCAAGGGATTTCATTTTGGAAGGACAAAATGATTCAGTAAAGGACAAAGTGGGTAAATGGTCATCAACTAAGGAAATTTGGGATAAGTTACATAATATCAATTCTTCACTCATCACAGAGACAGAGAATGCCAACGAATATGCAGGTATAAAACCAGAAAAAATGTGATCATCATCTCAGATAGATTCAAAATAAGAAGACTATGAAATCAACAGAAGTATGTTTTTTTCTTTAAATGTGAAAAAGAAGGACATTTTGAATTTGAATGTCCATATTTGAAAATTGAAAGTGATGAGACAGAAAATCCAAATGAAGTAGTATATAGTCAATGAGAAAGAGAACTTGAAGAATAAATCGTCACCTTGAAGATACAACTTGAAGAAGCAAGAAGAAAAAAAGAAGTAATGAAGATCCAGATGAAGAAGAAAGAAGAGGACTGTGAGAAGCTTGAAGAAGAAGTTGTTATGTTAAGAGTAAAATTTGTCAAGCTCAACAAAAACATTGAAGAAGCATCCAAATTATCATTAAAGATAGTTGAAGACAAATTTCACAGGTCATCGGAAAGAAAAAGTGAAGAGAAGCCTAAGATTTATGAAGAAGTCATCAAAGGTTCTATAAAGAAGGAAGAATGCAAGCCCCCAAAGAAGAATATTTCGAAAGGACAAAAGATTCAAGAAAAAGACTACATAAGAGATGGAAATCAAAGAAGACCTTCTACATTTAGACAACCAAGAAGCTTCAATAGTAATAAAGGAGTCAATGGAAGATAATATCATGATCAACCAAAGCATGATTTCAGAAGGACTACACCTCAAAGAAGATCATTCACTCCGAGGTATGTAAATTTATTTTATGGTCATTGTTTTTATTGTACTAACTTTGGACATAAGATTGGAGATTGCAGGGCTTATGAAAGAAATATGCAAGGAATAAATACTTATGTTTCCCCACATAATATTGAATGTTACAAATTCCACAATTATGGTCACATAGATCGAAATTGTAGAAGCATGATAGTTCCATCCATGAATAAATAAACAAATATCAGATATACTAAAATTTGGAAAATAAAAGAACAACAAGAAGAGAAAGTGAATAAAGATCATATTTCAGAAATTACAAGACTTGCCATAGTATGAGAAAGACAAGGAAAGCACACAATATAAGAACAGGTTTCAAGAACCATATTTCCAGAATCCGCAGCAGAGTAAGATCACAATAAAGATCAGGTAAAGAAAGAGCAGGTCCTAGAGATCACAAGATTTGCAGTAGCATGAGAAATAAAAGAAGAGCAGATGAATAAAGAATGAGACCAAGAAATTGTACTTTAAGGAATTATAGTGCAAACTCAATCCATAGGAAGAAAGAATGAAGTCATAGTTCATAGAGATGATGAGTCTATAGACGAATATGAAGACTACTTTGGGAAGGTATTATTCTCAATCATCGGGCTTGGAGACTCCCAGTATTATGAATATTGAACATGGGGAGTTTACACAACAAATCTATATATCAAAGAGTATCGTTTGAGTAGTTTGAAGTATGATGTTGCAAATGTTTCATAGAGACAATTTCAGAGTAGTTAGATAGAAAAATTACAGAATGACAGATTGATTGATTGATAAAGTTGTGCTTCCACACATACGTCAGTTAGCAGTTATACATGCAAGTCTATGGTTGTATTCAAGCATAGATATTGTTAGAATAGGTTGTTACAGGCATCCAGAGTTTGGTATGAAGATAGAGAAAATAAGTGGACACATTTGATGATCATTTACAGCCAAGAATAAATTAGAATAGTACAGGGATAGATGGGTCAACATTGTGGAAAATTGAGTAGAAAAGTCTTGGGAAGTATGGACAGAGATGGATTAGCAGGTTTGGACAAATATATGATAATGGATGAGAGAATGAGTTCATGAAATATTGGATTCATAGATTGGTTCAGAGATTGGTTCAAAGATAAATGAATATTATCATAATGGATGATAATGATACAATAATATTTGAATTCTTATTCTTGAATTATTTTTATATATGTCAGTTGATTACAAAAGGAAGCACCAATGGAAAATAACTCCAAAAGGAAACCGGTACATGAAGATCTATATGGATCTACATAGAAATATGTAGAGAATTCATGAGAGAGAGATATTCAAAAATGAATATTAGTAGCATATAGATAGGGAGACACACCCATAGGGGGAGCTATTAATTTAACCAGAATTGGTTAGAGCAGGTACAATGTCATATCGACATGGGGATTTAATCGTTTGTCAAATGGAGAGAGAGAGTAATCAGAGGCATGAAGAGAGAGGGAGCAGCCCCAAGGACAATTTAAATAGGAGGAGCAGGACAAACGATAGTGCAGACAGAGGGGGAATCCCCAAGGAGATTTTAGTAAGGGGGAGAAACCCCAAGGAAAGATACCCTTTGCCACTGATGTCAAAGGGGGAGAGATAGAAACATTGATGAGGAGTATGAACATGAGTGTTTCCATGACTAAGTGTTGTCATCAATGTTGGTGTTTCCATCAATTCCAAAGGGGGATATTGTCAAACAGTTGGTTTAGATTGATAGACAACTAGTTTGGATAGTTGGTTATCATTGATGTCAACCCTCAGTGAGTGATATTTTAGATTGATTTCAACCCTTAGAGATTGATTTCAACCCTTGAGTATGTCTGGTAACACATTTTGGTAGCTCCAGAGGTATGGGTAAGGGAACCAAGTTTGTTTGAGGTATAAAGGGATGAAGATCAACGAATATGCAGGTAACACTATTATATATGGATAGTTCATGTCGTGTCATTTTCGGTGGTATCTGGTACGTCACGCAGTTCCTCACAGTTAGTGATATATGACCTTGAGAAGTTGGAGAACCCTTTAGAGTATTATAGAAGCATCTAAGAAGGTAAAAAATAAGTCCATTATTCTAGAAGCTCCTAGAAAGTCGTGAATAATATTCCTAGTCAAAGTGGTTGCAAGGAGAAATTAATTATGGCTAAAGTAGTTCTAACAAAAAGTTTGCTAGTTAAAGTGGTTGGAACAAGAAATTAATTATGGGTAAAGTAGTTGTAACAAGAAGGTTGAATAGTCAAAGTGGTTGAACAATAAATTAATTAATTATGGATAAAGCAGTTGCAATAGAGTATTTATGATTTAATTAATTAAGGAAAAGTTAGTTGCAACAAGAAAGTGGGTTAGCCCTAGTTTGAGGAGAAGGGATAAAACAATTATAATTTGTCCCTAAAGGAAGTTACTTGGGAAGTATAAATAAGATATCAAGAGACTCACATTAGCACTTATTGAGAATATTGAATATATATAAGTGAATGAGGTAACCAAGGATATCTTAGGATAGTTTCAGAGGGAAGGTGAAGTAAAGAAGGATGAAAATCCAAGGGAGGATGGAGTCTTTTAATGATGTGTTCTAAGGTATGTTATTTACAGCCCATCTCACCATTTTCACAATAAATTTTATTCTAGAATGATTTAGATAGTGAAACTTGGAGGATAGTGAGACAACATATTAAGTTACTTGTGGTAGAAATTCCAATTTATGGGTCTTTACTTTTATGGAGATACATGCTCTAGACGATAGTGTTTTGGCTAGTCCTGAAAATAGTTTTAAACAGGTGTTCTGAGTAAAAAAATCATAACTTATTCATAGAATACCCAAATGATATGAGACAAATTGTAATGGAAAGATTACATGTCGTAGTTTGTTTTTTGAAAGTTTTAGAATAACATATCAAATATTGATCATGTGGCATGCCATACAAGTTTTCTCTCTAGAATAATCTAGAATTCAGCAAGGTCTGCCATTTTTTCTATAACTCCTTTTTTGGGAGGTTTCAAGCAGTGAAACCTCGAGGAAGTGTAGAGAAGGAACCAGAGAATATTTTGTATCATTTTTTAGACCTTTATTAATTTCAAGTACAGAGTTGTGCTTGTTGAAATTTAGGGTTGATGACTAGTCTAAAAACTAGTCGTGTGAGACTTAGGTAAAGTTTGATGAAAATGTTATTCTCTTCTGTTGAAGTTGAGGAAGGTCTGCAGGTCTATGATCACATACACCAGGTCTCTTACAAAGTTACATGTATGTTGATATGCATGTTTTGATGGTTACATTTGGTCATGACATGGTACATGCTTGAGTGTACACAATAGTGAGGTTCTCGCACATGGTTTGATGTAAGGGTTTATGGTATTTGGCTTATGGATAGTGTGATGTATTGCTAGAGGCCTTTTGTTGGATATCTTGGTGTATGTATTCACTATATGGTTGAGGTACATGTTTGGTACATGTTTGAGGCATGTAGTTGATGAGTTGGCACATACATGAGGTGTATAGTTGATGATGTTGGTACATCTTGATGAGTCATAGTTGATGTGTTGTTGATACATGATTGGTACATGCTTTGTGCATTGTCAGAGGCACTTTCTAGTAGTATTGTTGGAACATAGTTTATGGTTGATATGGCATAAAGATATTGGTATATTATTAGAACCACATCTTGATCTTGGTAATGGTCATGAGGTGTTGTGATGTGCATGGTTGATGCACTTGTGATGATACATGGTGTGCTAGTTATTGATGTACATGATTGGTTGATAAGATTATTGTGACGGGTTATTGGCATAGGTTGTTGGTACATGTTGTTGTTAAAGGTTGTTGGTACAAGTTGTTTGGTATAGGTTGTTATAAGTTGTTGTGAAAGTGATAGGTTGGACAGGTTGACAGGTTACATGTTGACAATGACATAGTGACAATGGTAGTGGTTGATTTAGTGACAACGAAAGGTTGTCTACATTTGGCATTTATATTTCACAGTGGTTGGATGGGGAAAGGAAATGGGGTTGTAGCCTCCTTTCGGTTGGTGTTGGAGAATTAGGGAGTTAGATCTACCTTCAGGTTGGATCTTGAGAACTAGGTAGTTGTAGTCAGAGAAACCAAAGGGTTGTAGTTGTTAGAAAAGTGGGTGTGCTCGTTTAACCATAGAAAATATAAAAATATTGTCACCCAACCACAGGTAGAAAGGAAACCCCCGAGCACCTTAACCTTGATAGAGAGAATAATTATGGTAGAAAATGAATAGCCAACCAAGGCTAGGACACCAAGCAAAGATAACCAAAGACCAAGAAGAAATACCAAGCCATAAACCTGAAAACGCAAGTTGCAGTAGATGAAGCTACAACTCCTATCCATACTTGTGCACAAATGGTTTTCTGCAGTTGCGAGTGAGTGAGTCCCAAATGAGCTCTAGCGCCCTGTATTTATACTACTCCTTCTTAGTTGGCTGGGCCGACTTCTCTTCTTGGGGGATAAAAACTCAATATTAACTATTCTCTTTAGTCGACTTGTCTTCTAGGGTTATTGTCCAAGGCTTTAGGGTTTCTCTTTCTTCTTGGAATATTCTAGTCTCGTCAAAGGTTACAAGTGGATGTTAATATCTCCTACACCTACCATAATATCAACACTCCTTCCTAGCTAGGAAGGTATAAACGACAATGGTATTGAGTGCAAAAAAACCATTGAACTGGTAGCATCCACATAGCCACATAGGATGTAACATCTTCGGCCACCAACAGGCCGAGAAATGCAACCTACACAACCTTAACTTAGCCTTGGCTACTCTGATACCATTTTGTAACATCCTCGACCACCCACAGGCTGGACAATGCCACTACTGCAGAATATACACTTATATATAATATGAATTAAATCAAATTAACACATTTAACATAGAGTTACTTCCATCATACAGACTTGAATAGAATTAACAGTAATTCATAATTGGAATAGAATACATGGAAACATACAAGCATCACTGACATGCATTTTAATTGAAATTAAACACATAATGATACTTATCTTTGAAACCGGAGTAACTCCACCAACTACGTGCAGACCTTCAATGAACCTCCTAGCCATAGACCTCGCTGCTCGTCATGCTCAACAGTGGGTCACCCCCGAGATGGGACCAAGCTCCACCCAAGGAAAGAGAATCCTAGAGTAGGTTGAGGTTATAGGTAAGTTGCACAGTACAACTAGAAGGATTCTCTCTAGGAGACTTCTTATGCCCACAACTCATGGACTCTCATTCCCCACATGCCTATTCCACCTGGGAGTATACACCTTCACAAGAATAGTCCATCGGTGCTTCACCTCCCTCTTTGGGTCTCGGCAACAGGACAGATCAAGAATTATTAGAGCTTCGTAGCTGGTGTTGGACTCTCTCTGGGAGAAAACAACTTCCCATGAGACTCTCTCACCTGGAGAGAGCTACTCACAGGCCTGAAAACCAGCCTGTTCAATCATGGGCCCGACAACCCGCTTCTTCAGCCATTTTCGAATCAGTTCTAGCAAGGCTCAGCAAGGAACACACAGTGGAAACAAGCCACACTCAACTAAGGAATTGCATGGCCACAACAACCAGCAATTCAACACTCATTCAGACAGGGATGACAATAGCAAAAATAGATGGGCATGGCTCCACAAGTGGCAACAACCCATGCTAAAAAATGACATGGATAAGGCGATTACCCTGGTGTCAGGTTCCTAGGAAGACAACTAACGGCTCACGGATAAACTATGTGGCCACAACAACCCACAATTACGACACCACACGGCTCAGACAAAAATGGGATGCTCAGGCTTCGCAGAAGACGCAGCTCAACCCATGGGTTCTCACTAGGTTTAGGGTGCATGACTATGCAGAGGTCAAACAAGTTAGACAACAGATTAGTCCATGGGTTTTTCCCACTAGTTTCATGGTGCACAAATAGAGAACAATACACAGAGACTAGACGGAATTCACAGGAATACACTGGTCGTCTTCACAAAGGTCTCACGGTTTCGGGTTTCAGAGCTACGTGAGGTATGCATGCATAGATCAGACACAAAGGAAACATGGTTCAGACATTGGACGCAAGAATGGAGGAAGAACCCCCAACACGGCTGAATTTTGTAGCTTTAACTGCATGCACCTAGGTCAACACTTGTCTTCCTCAAGTTACATGCACTACATTTTCATTTGTTCCCTATTCCTAGGAACTTAGGACAACACTCATCAATTTTCCACCTTAGCTTTTAGGAAATAATAATAAATTATTATCCCCTTTAGAGGTAAGCCCCCTACCTTATCCCCTAGGCCCACACACTTAGCCTCCTCCCTTACCCAACCTTGTGGAAGCTTAGTCCCCCATCACTCTTTCTTCGTGGTCGGTCTGCATGTGGTGATGTTTATATTTTATTAATGCTCTGCATAATTACATATACAAAATCAGGCTCATGGCCTTTTAACACCTAGGCTCTCCGGCCTAATAAAAACATAAGCCCACCAACTTATATAGACTTGGCTCACCAACCTATAAACATAATTACAATTCATAATATAATTGGGGGACATCCTTGGGGATATTACAATCCCCTCCCCTTATTTTTGCATTGTCCTCATTGCAACTCTTTACACAAAATTAGTAAGATTTCCAAAATCTTCAAAAAAATGCGGGTATTTTGCTTGCACAGCATCCTCATGCTCCCATGTCACATCCTCAGGACCGTACCATTTCCACTGGACCTTTACAATCCTCGTGGCTCGATTCTGGAGTTGCTTGATTTACTGGTCCAATATGCGCATCAGATGCACTTGCAAGACGCCTTCTTGCTCCACCTGAATCACATTCCAATCGACTACATGATTAGCATTAGGTATATATTTCTTAAGCAATGAAATATGAAACAAATTATGTACAATCATGGATGTAGGTAATGCAAGCATATATGCAATTTATGTATATGTATATACAAACAATTCTAATAACATTATAACCTGTATACAACATACACAACATACAATAAATAGAGAATTGTACTAATCTTTTGATTTGAGAAGACCTTCCACCCTTGAGAAGGGCTATGACTCCATCGGGGCAATGGCTTCCCAAGATAGCCATGGTCCACAATCCATATCCACATGGTCTAGGCCAAGGTACCAAACCTCAGCAACAATCCAACCATCCAAACCTCAGCATCACTCCAACCAATGGTCTCTCATTCCCCACATGCCTGTCCCACCCCAGGAGTGTACACCTTCACTGTCACATAGTCCATCGTTTGCTACACCTCCGTTTCCTTGGGCTTCAGCAACAGGCCGAATCAGGAAGTGTCAGAGCACCGTGGATCCCGGAGTTCCAACTACCCTCAGAGATTTCAAATCAACATCTTCCCCGAGCTACTCTTTATAGTCGACATTCTAACTTTAATCAACATCATCTCATCTGCATCACCCAAATGCAGTTATCATGAGAAAACATAAAATAATTCATTTAGGAACTCCAATTAGTTCAAAAGAAAATTCAACTTTTTCCCCAAAACATGAAATTCTATTTCATAATTCATCTTGGCTATTGCCATATTATGAATGCAATCATCCATGTGATTTTCCATAGGCACCAAACTGCATACCATTTTTCCTGTAATGCTTCCTCTTGCATACAACCAACAAATTGATAGTATTTTCTGTACATCATAATTCAACATGTACAACAGCTTATGCAATGATCTTAGAATTGCCTGCACCTAGAAATTCAATCACAATTACCAAACAATTTAACCAAATAGAATGACTCATCATTCTATGCATATGCACGTTCATAATTAATAACAGTAAGTTTATTATTTCAATTTTCTGAACATAAAATTTTTTGTAGTCTCTATTCCTGTTACTACCTAGCTTGCAACTTTCCTGTTGCAATGTTTAACAGTTCCTAGAATTTTCTCAACTTCATGAGTTAGAAACATTTCATCCATTAGTATAATTATTTCCATTCCAAAAACATATATGCATGTACTTACAAAACACATTCAACAAAATGCATTTAAGTATACAATTTCATCATGTATAAGTGCAATTCTACCCTTACTAGACATGAGTACAACTCTCAATGCCTATTTATTCAATGCACCCTTGTATTGAATTACATAATGCTCTTTATCTCAGTCATGTATCTTACCATCCATAAGTTGGAATTTTGGCCAATGTGTTGACACATTCTCCACACACTTCCTATTGTCTTCCCAATTAATTGGATTCCTTCCTTTTCGACCCGAATTCTACACCAAGAATATAATTCTGTGGTGTTCATTAGTGTTAGAAAAAGGGTTGCAGTCCAAGTTTTATTTAAAGGTAGGAATATTTTAGTACCTGTGTGGCTCATAACCTTTCGATATTCGTACCTTGCCATCTCCAACCATGTCCTAGTCTCATACATGACTAGCTTACTGGCATTCATTCCTATAACAATTTCTTATCTTTTAATTCTTTGGTAATTACTCCATAACCAAATTAACATGACAATTTACTATGTCAATGTGTGCATTCAGAAGATAAAAATATTTGAATTAATACAGGCCTCTAGACTTTACCACATCCAGTTGTATGCATTCAATAATATAATCCTGTGATTTTATAAAATAACTCTGGCTGAGGAAATTCTTACCAAAATTTCCTTTCAACAATTATGCAAAAAGAGTGATAAAAACTCTTACCCGCATGACTGCCATTAATAAATTTTATAATACCTGAATGTTTGATGACATTAGAATCTTTCATGCTTCTTTTATCAAACTTATAGCTAGCACTTCAACTCTTTGTTGCTTTCTTCCTTTTGCAACAACATCACCACCAACATTTTCAAACATGCAAGCATTCTTTCCTCTAGCTGACCCAACGAGCCATAATCACACTAGCTGCCACATAAATTGAAACAATTTCTTTCCCATGTGAAACTTTTCCTTGCTAAACCCAGAAGTCTTCAATTCTTCTTGGTTTCCTGAATCTTCTTTTTCTCTCATTGTATTCATCGTACATGACTATTTCTTCCCTGAGCACTTTTGACACAGTACCCCTACTTAAATGGGGTCTCCTGACCTCCCAATCAAAGGATCTTTCAAACATTTGAGTCGCATTGAATCTTCGGGCTCATGATTGAACCCAAAAGAATTATACACACGTCCCTTTCCTTCTATCTGCAGGGCTTGACAGACCCACAGGTTATTCCTGTGTGCTTCCAAAACTCCAAGTTTCAGGCACTAGCCCCTTTTTCTTTAGCCCTTTCCTTCATAAGATCGTGGGCTATGAACTCATGGAAAACTGTGATTGCGGGCATGGGAAAGAGTGGTTTTAGGCCAACCCACTTTTCACCCCGAAATTCACCTCCAGTTGCCACGTATCACTTTGTTAAAACTGTGGTATAAACTGTGGCCCTCTCTCAGATTTTTAACATCCAAGCAAGTTCTGGCCCCGCAATCCATCTCGTTCATCGAAATCTCACTCTCGATGATGATTCGTTATCAATGACTACTATCTATCCTCCTTTCCTGTCTTTCACACGCCTTCCCAGACCTCCATGATCTGTCGACATGTATCCCTCTTCCAAACCAACGAATACGATTGATTCTGGCTTTCTGGTATTTGGGAGTTTCAACTCTCAACTCTCACTCCCTCCTCAGTAGCTATCTTCCGAAGTGGAATATCTGCTGACACCTTTCACTAAAGATGCGTGGATACGATTTCCTCCATGAAGCCGGCCTTTGGGAGTTTCAGTTCTCAACCTCTCATTTCTTCCAGAGAGATTTCTTCAAAATGGTAGATCGTCTGTCACGTGTCCTTCTAAATCGAAGGCTCTGATCCCGCTTTGGGACTTTAGTATCCTCAACTATATAAACGGTCCTTTAGTGCCCTCCTTAATCAACGATCGACATCTCCTT
>JASDQU010010273.1:35825-50529 GCA_032191745.1 Picea mariana | reverse complement strand
TTCTTGGGTTAAATTGCATGTGCCTGGGCTGACACATGTCACCCATGAAGCTGCATGCACTCCATCAAGTATGCGTTCCATTTTCCAGGAACTTAGGATAAACTTATACCATTCACACCACTTTGGAATAATAATAAATTATTATTCCCAAGGACTTAAGCCCCTAATCATATCCCCTCTTTCCAACCTTTCAACCCCCTTTCCCTTACCCACCTTGTGGAATCTTAGTTCCCCATCACTCTTTCTTCATGGTCGGTCTACACGTAGCAATGCTTAATCTTTATTAATATTCTACATAATTACATATACAAAAATAGGCTCCTGGCCTATAACACTTAGTCTCTCCGACCTAATAAACACATAATCCCACAAGCTTATCAATACTCGACTCATCAGCCTATGAAACATGATTACAATTCATAAACATGATTGTAATTCATAATATAACTGGGGCATGTCCTTGGGGTATTACAATCCCGTCCCCTTATTTTTGCACTTTCCTCAGTGCAACTCTTTACAAAACATCAACAAGATTTTCAAAATCTTCAAAAAGATGCGGGTATTCTGCTTGCATAGCATCTTCATGCTCCCATGTCGCGTCCTCAGGACCGTACCAGACCATACCAGTTCCACTGGACCTTTACAATCCCTATGGCTCGATTCTGGATCTGTTTTCTTTTCCGATCCAATATGCACACATGATGCACTTGCAAGACACCTTCTTGCTCCACCTGAATCACATTCCAATCGATTACATGATTAGCATCAGGTATATATTTCTTTAGCAATGAAACATGAAACACATTCTGTACAACCATGGATGCAGGTAATGCAAACATATATGCAACTGGCCCAATCCTTTCTAGGACTTTAAATGGCCCACAAAATCTGGCTGCCAACTTGGCATAGTTTCCCAGCTTTAAGGAACTTCTATTAGCTTTCAATTTCAGGAAAACATGATTGCCCACTTTATGGGTTCTGTTTTTATTAGCATAATTTTTCTGCCAGTATTGGGTAGCCTTTAAATTCTACTTAATTTTTAGCATTTTCTCTTCCATTTCCTTGAGCAACTCTGGCCCAACTACTGCCACATAAGATGGATTATCCCAACTTACTGGAGTATTGCACTTTCTTCCATAAAGTGATTCAAATGGGTTCATCTTCAACGATGTTTGATACCCATTGTTGTAGGCAAATTATACCAAATGTAGGTAGTCTTCCCATTTTGATGGTTTGTCCATCACATACATCCTTAGCATGTCTTCTATTACTTTGTTCACCCTCTCAGTTTTCCCATCAGAATCAGGATGATAGGTTGTGCTAAAGTTTAGATTCGTTCTGAATCCTTTGAACAACCCCTTCCAAAACTTGGAGGTAAATTTTGGGTCCCTGTCAGACACAATTGTCTTGGGAACACCATGCAATCATGCTATTTCCCTCATAAAACTATCAACAATGTTAGCTACCTTGTGAGTAGTCTTTAGTGAAATAAAATGTGCAACTTTCGTAAGCTTGTCCACCACCACCATGATTGAGTCATGCTGCTTTCCTTTTTTGGGCAATCCTGTGATGAAATCCATTGTCACCACTTCCCACTTCCACTCAGGAATGGGTAAAGGTTGCAACAACCCTGCTAGGTGCATGTGCTCAGCTTTAACCTTCTGGCACTCCATACATCTGGTGATGTATTCAACAATATATTTCTTCATACCTGGACAAAAGTAATGGATCTTGACTGCTGCCATAGTTTTATGATATCCAGGGTGCCCAACATAAGGCACATTATGCATTTCATTCAAAATCATAAGTTTCAATTCCTCGACATTAGGTACATAAATTATGTTCTTGTACAGAAGTGTTCCGTTAGTTTCCAATTTATAATTTTTCACTTTCTGTGGCATCTCACCTTGCTGTAGTTTTTCTACCAAATCCCTGTACTGCAAATTTGCATTTACATCTTTCAAAATTCTTCTTTTAATATCAATTCGGTACATGCTAATGGTTGTAGCATGTAATTCGTGTACTCTCCTACTGAGTGCATCAACCACTTTATTCTCCTTCTTTTTTATATGCTTGATATCAAAATCGTACTCATAAAGAAAATCCAACCACCTACTCTGCCTAGCATTCAAGGTTGGTTGATCAAAAAAATATTTCAGACCATTGTGGTCTGTTCTCAGTTCGAACCTCCTTCCCATGAGGTAATGCCTCCATTTCTTTAGAGCGTGAATGATGGTTGCCAACTCTAAATCATGAGTTGCGTAGTTCCTTTTGTCCTCTTTCAACTTTCTGGATTCATAACAAATTACGAATCCATTCTGACTGAGGACTCCTCCCAGTCCTTCTTTGCATGCATCTGTAGAAACCACAAAATCCACATTTGGATCTGCAATCTTTAGGATTGGAGCACTGGTTAATAGTTGCTTCAATTTTTGGAAGCTTTTCTCACATTCTTCTGTCCACTGAAATTTCTTCCCCTTCCTTTGCAAGGAAGTGATAGGGTGAGCTATCCTCGAGAACCTTGTGATAAACCTTCTGTAATAACCTGATAGACCCATAAAGGATCTGAATTCTGTCACGTTCTTTGGCACTGACCATTCTCTGATGGCCTCAATATTCTCAGGATCTACAACTATCCCATCCTTCGAAATAATATGCCCCAAGTAATGGATCTGTTTTTGATAAAATGAGCATTTGCTCAACTTGGCATACAATTGGTGCTCTCTTATCACTCGCAACACATTCCTTAGATTTTGTTCATGCTCTTCCTCTAAATTGGACTACACCAAGATGTCATCCAAAAATACTATGACAAACTTGTCCAGATAGTCCCTGAATACACCATTCATTAGGCACATAAAAACAATGGGTGCATTTGACAACCCAAATGGCACCACTGTGAAATCATAGTGACCATACCTTTTTTTGAAGGTGGTCTTGCTGATGTATTCATCCTTCATACTTACCCAGTGATATACCGACCTGAGATCTATCTTAAAAAATATCTTTGCATCCTTCAATTGATCAAAGAGGTCATCAATCCTTGACATAGGATATTTGTTTTTTACAGTTACTTTGTTCAATTGTCTGAAATCGATACATAATATCAACATCTCTGTTGGCACAGGGGTAGACCTAGGGTTCAACGCTTCAACAACACACCAACAAAACCCTAACTACCGGCCCTTTCAACAACACCTGCGAAGTAGATGAAGTCTCACCCGAGGTAGAGGCAGGGGGGCTTGTAGGACTTAGATGTTTGCAACCTAACTGGGACACAGATCTGTGATTACAATACCTTAACATAGGACTTAGCAGTTAACATTCATTATCATTTAACCCTTATTTACATTGTAGATTCAAACCCTAATTACAGAGCAACGCAACATTCCACAAGATCTAATACATCGAGCACTTAACACATAGAAATAGATCATGTATAGAATTCATTCACACTACTAAGCACTAAGCTATTATATCAGATGCATCTAATGTATATCATTGCACTAAGCATACATCCCATCAATAACATAACAAATATAATGCACAAAGAAACCACAACATAGGATATACGTGTTTCACCCTAGTGTGGGGCTATGCCCACCAATTCATCTCTTCTTTATTGTCTTCTCTCAATATTCTATAATAACATAGCCACAAGAACCTACTCCGCATAAGACAGGAGATCTGTGTGCACCTCACCAGATCCTCCTTCCCCGAGCTAGGTTTAAGCACAAAGCCTTCTTACAATCTGCACACAAGCTTCTTACAATCACTTGCACTTAGCTTTGCAATTTCTTAACACACAGTATGCACAAATCCTCTAGCTTCGCACTAAGACAGTTCCACTAGATCTCTTCAATAATAGTTCCTTCTTACATCGCCCAAATATCTATTTATACATTACAAAAGGGCCTGGACATGGGTAAACCCATGGGTCGACATCCCATACCCGTTACATAAAACCTAAACCCAAAAATTCCCTAAGAATAGGCCGAGATCCCGTGATCTTCGCTTTGCCTTGCGTTTCTCATTCGACCAGTCTGTCGAAGTCCCAAAATTGGTCAAATGTGACCAAGGTTCTCCAAAACTTGGTCAAGGGCCAATGATCCCATCCTTCTTATTCACGAACAGGACCGGAGCACCCCAAGGCGACACACTTGGGTGTATATAACCCTTCTTTAGAAGCTCTTCAAGCGACAATTGCAGTTCTTTCAGCTCTAGTGGACTCATTCTGTAAGGAGCTTTTGATACTGGAGCTGCTCCATGAATCAAGTTTATAGAAAAATCAATATCTCTCTTCAGGGGTAATCTAGGTACCTCCTGGAATACATCCTCAAAATCTTTTAGTACTACAAGGTATTCGATCTTTGAGACCTCATCCTTAGATGCTTCCTCCACATGGGCTGCAAATAATTGACAGCCTTTCCTCTAGCACTTCTTTAGCTGCATTGCTGAGATTTCTCTGATAGCAACAACTCTGGGAATTCCTTGGACTATTTTCCGATTTCCTTCCTCATCCGGGCAAGTGAATGCCTTGTTACGACAGTCCAAGATGGCATTGTGCTGGTCCAGCCAGTCCATCCCAATTAGACATTCATAAGAACCTAAAGGAAAAAAATTCAATTTAGCCTTTGTTCTTAGTCCATTCATGCCCAGTAGACAAGACTTAACTAACTCATTGAATTTTCTCTTGGTTCTTGTAGCTAGATGCACTAACTAAGACTTTCCATGTTTTCTTCTCAACAATTGCAAACTTTCCACCACTCTAGGATCTACATAACTATGGCTAGTCCCCAAATCAATTAAAATAGTGAAGGGATGGTTATTGATCATACCTTCCACTTCAATCATGTGTGACTGATATTCAACTTGCTTGTTGTCCAAGGCTGCATAGATCCTTGGCATTCTACTGCTCATGTCCTCCACTATTTCAGCCTGTTGAACATTGTGGACACTTCTCACTTTGTCATTTCTGTGGAGAAAATATTTGTACCTATGGTTTCCTTTACAACCCCAACATTCCATAGGTGGTTGTCTTGACATCTTCCCACCCACTTCATCCTTCCTGGGATCTCTATAAGATGGTTTTCCTTGAAGACTATTCCTGAAAAAGGGTGGCTTAGTTCCCTTCTTCCTCTGATCCATATTGAATTTCTTCTTGTCTTCCCAAGCCTTCCGGAAAGTAGGCTTCTCTCTTTGCTGCTCATATAAGCATTTTGATCTTCTTATCGTTTCTTCCATAGTTTTTGGGTCATCATACATAATCTTGTCCCCAATGGAAGGTGGAAGTCCACTCAGATACCTTTGAATCTTGACAGTCTCATCTTTGATGAATGGAACATACTTCAGTAACTCCAAAAAAATTCATTCTTATTCATCAATGGTCATGTTGCCCAGCTTGAGTTCAAAGAACTCTTTCATTTTTCTATCATAATATCTTTTAGTCAAGTATTTCTTCTCGAAATATCTCTTGAATTATTTCCAAGTGATATCTTTCTCTCTAATGTGCTACACCTGCACAAGATGATCCCACCACATGGATTCTTTTCCTTTTAGTTGATCCATCGCAACTCTTCCTTCTACATGAGAGGAATAATTTCGCAGTTGGAAATATTTCTTGATGCCAAGAAACCATGTTTTGACATCTTCCTCCTTCTTGTGTTATCCATCAAACGTATGAGGCTTAATCTTGTTCATTTCTCTCTTTAGTTCATCCACTCCAGATTTCCTGTGATTTCTGGTAGGAAATGAGCTTGAACTATTGTGTGCCCTCCTCTTGGAGCGACCTTGGGAGTGATGATGGTGTCTACCAACACTCCTTGATCTTATTCCCTTAGAAGTCTGGTGACTACCTGTTTTTCTCAAGTCTCTCTCCTTGTCCAACTTATTTTCTATTCTCTCCAGACTCTTCATAAACTTTAAGTTGAATTCTCCCTGTTGTTCCTTAGCTTTCATGAGCTTTTTTCTATCTGCTCGGTGAGTTTGGTCATCTTTCTGCAATCATTCAATGATTTTCATCATATTCCCTTCCTTATCTATCTCTTCTCCATGTCCATTGGAGTTCGACCCTTCAACTCCCAAATGAACATCCATCCCTTTAGCTTCATTCTATGAACTAGAAGAATTATGTGTCTCCTCCATTTCTTTGCACTCAATGGCAACTCTATTCGGTTCTGGCACTTGTTAAACTTCTGCAACACAATGTGCAGACAATCGAAATTTGTTAGGTCATCATTCCTTAACAAATCCTATAACATTCATAAACAAATATGATTCAAGAAAACGTTCAGTTTTCATTCTCTGTGATTCTTGTATCAAGAATCCCCACAGATTTCTTCTTTCAGAGCTCTGTTTTGCTAATTTTTCGGGCACTAGCCCCTTTCTCTCATTTCCCTAACCCACGCGACCATGGGTCGTGACCAAGTGCTAGATCAATAAGTGTGCACTCAGGCCTTTGACCTTCAACTTCGGAAGATTTCCAAGCATAACACAACAGTCACTCAGAGTTATGCGTTACTGAACTCACACAGCAGGGTGCATCAACAGTCCACGTCTACCCAACATCCTATGTCTGACACTTCACTGTGGAACTTCAAGAATTTGAGTTCCGGGACTTTGGAAGATTTCATATCCACACACCCTGAACCATTAATCTCCGAACACTCCCACGTCAACTTATGTGACGTTATTACGTTACATCACTTAACGTTTTCCCAATTGTAGGGGCATGCAACAGTGGTTTGGAGTAACCTGCCTTATGTCCCACAATTCTTCTGACTTTGACACGTAAACCCTTTGTGAAACCACAGTTTGTATTGCGGGATTTCCTTGGATAATTATCTTCCATGCAGCTTGGGTCCTTGCAATGTCTCTTGGCCGTTTATCTTGATGTATCATGATCAATGCCACTATGGGTCCTTCAACCTTTAACTACATTACGTAACCTCGGGCCCCACTAACCCTGATCACACAGGATGCTACATTGGGGAATACCAACAAATGATACATGGCCCATTCAAATGGGTGACACTCGTCACGTTCCAAATTCCATCTCAATATTCCACGGGTTCTAAGACCACTGACATGTGGCACACATCCCATATGTCCACGTCACCTCCAAGTGACGTCATCATGACTCACCACTTCGGTTATTCAAGCTTCAAGAGTTTCAACTCCTCTACACTTGCTTTTGCCTGGAGTGCTTTCTCCCGGAGTTCATGGTCTACGGGCACGTGTCCTCCTTCATGATCAACGACTATGAGAAACTTTGGCACTTTGGGCTTCGTTAGTTTCAAACTCACAACACTTGCCTCCTCTCTAAGTACTTCCACCCGAAGTACATGATCTCTTGATGCATGTCCTTTGCAACGAACAAATGCGATCTACTTCAGGACTTCGGGAGTTTGTCACACTCCACACTAGAAATCCTCTGAAGTGATTTTCCTTTTCCTTCCTGGACACAGATCTAATGGTTAGGCTCTTTTCCTACGATCTACATTGTATATCTCCTTCATAATTTTATGCCTCAATGCATTCCACTTATCGCAACTGCCAAACTCCGAAGGGCTTCTAGGATAACCCTCCTACACCTTTTCCCGATCTAACGGTCATAAAGGACTTTCCTTTTTCCCAAATAGATCCTACGGCTCCAACAACCCAAGTGTTGAGCGCTCTCCTTCTATGGTCAAATACCACACCAACTGCGGTTTTATTCTACCTCTACTCCTCGTGAGCTTCATAACATGGCCAAGTAACCGCTTGGCACTCAAAAACACTCTAAGGTTCGCAATTGGTTCCCCCAAATACCATTTCCACTCAAAACGTTGGGTCCAAAGATGACTTATCCGACCCATCTAGGCTTAGCGTTGAAACCATTGGCTCTGATACCATATTGTAACATCCCCAACCATCAACCCCACTGTCGAACAATGCTACTACGCGGAATAACACTTATAAAGTATGCATTTAAATGAATTTAAATAACTTAACATAGAGTAAACACATAATTACCACTAATGTACATAATTAATTAGAATTAACAATAATTCCACTTGCAACGGAATACATGATAATATTACAAGAGTCACAGACATGCATTTTAATTGAAATTAAACACATAATGATACTTATCTTTGAAATTGTAGTAACTCCACCAACTACGTGCAGGCCTTCCATGAACCTCCCAGCTTTAGACCATGCTTCTCATCACGCTCAGGAGTGGGTCACCCCTGAGCTGGGACTAAGCTCCACCCCGGGCAAGGGAATCCTAGACTAGGCTAAGGTTACAGGAAAATTGCACAGAGCAATAGGAAGGAATTTCTCCAGGATCCTTCTTACGCCCACTACTCACAAACTCTCATTCCCCACATGCATGTTCTACCCAAGAGTATACACCTTCATAAGCATAGTCCATCGGTGCTTCACTCCCTCTTTGGGTTTTGACAACAAGCCGGATCAGGAATTCTTAGAGCTTTGTAGCTGGTGCTGGACTCTCTCTGGGAGAAAACCACTTCCTAGTAGACTCTCTCACCTAGAGAGAGATGCTCATAGGACTGAAAACTTGCCACTTCAACCATGAGCCTGAAAACCCACTTCTTCAACCAGTTTCAGCCCAATTCCCGCAAGGTGAGGATAACAACAACACAATTCCACTGAGGAAAAACATAAGGTAGAAACCCAATGAAAGTTCAGGTAAAGCCTCAGCTCTATAAGGGAGGATAGGCTGGGCTCATAGGATACATAGGTGATATGGCTCAATCCACAGGTTTTCCACTTGTTTCAGGGTGCATGACAAGGAATCAATGTAGAGGTCGAACACAGACTCAAATGGTTTAGATGACAGATACATCGACTTCTCAGGAAAACATTATGGTTTTTTGGTTTCAGATCTTTGTTAGGGTATGCAGATATCAGACACAGACGCATAGCAGGAAAGACAGTGGATGCCCGAATGGAGAATGAACCCCCATCATGACTCAATTCTTGGGTTAAATTGCATGTTCCTAGGGTGACACATGTCGCCCATGAAGCTGCATGCACTCCATCAAGTACGCGTTCCCTTTTCTAGGAACTTAGGATAGAAGTATACCATTCACACCACTTTGGAATAATAATAAATTATTATTCCCAGGGACTTAATCCCTTAAGCTTAGCCCCTCTTTCCTACCTTTCAACCCCCTTTCCCTTACCCACCTTGTGGAATCTTGGTTCCCCAACACTCTTTATTCATGGTTGGTCTGCACACAGTGATGTTTAATCTTTATTAATGTTTTGTATAATTACATATACAAAAATAGGCTCCTGGCCTATAACACTTAGGCTCTTCGGCCTAATAAACACACAATCCCACCAGCTTATCAATACTCGTCTCACCAACCTACAAAACATGATTACAATTCATAAACATGATTACAATTCATAATATAACTAGGGCATGTCCTTGGGGTATTATGATAAGAGTTTGGATTATGGTATCCAAAAGGAAAGGATATATCACGTATTGCCTACACAGATGCAGATTGGGCAGGTTGCATTGGTGACTGATGAAGCACTAGTGGAGCAACGTTCTACTTGGGTGAGTGTTTAGTATCATGGTTAAAAAAGAACCAATCATCAATATCCTTATCTATAGCCGAGGCAGATTATATTGCAGTAACAACATGTTGTACACAGGTTCTACGGATGAAACAAACTCTGATAGATAAACAGGTTGAGTATGATGATCTCATTCCAATCTATTGTGATAATACAAGCACCATCAATATCTCAAATAACCTGGTGATGCACTCCAAGACGAAGCGCATACCAATAAATTATCACTTTCTACAAGAACAAGTTGTAGAGAAGAACATTAGAGTTGAATATGTGGGAACAAAAGAAAAAGTGGTAGACATCTTTACAAAACCGCTTCCAAGAGAAGTCTCTGAGTATCTTCTCCAGAGACTCAGAGTAATTTCTACTCCAAAATGAATTCTTTTGAATTCTTATCTTATATGTCTTATATATACACAAGGAAGCACCGTAAAGAGGATAGTTTAGGTTGGGAGATCAATTTCAGGAAGAGTTCATTGAGGGGGAGTATCCCCAAGGACAGTTCAGTTGGGGGGAGCATGCCACGATGGAAAGATACATTTTCCATTGATGACAAAGGGGGAGATATTTATCAGATGCAGAGCACAGAGGCATTGTTCCAGGGGGAGCGATGTTCACAAGGGGAGCATGAGTGATATGACTTCAGTATTGCATCAAAGTTTTGCCATTAATTCCAAAGGGGGATATTTTTTATTAATTGGGTTGCTTGTCATTGATTTCAACCCTTGAAGAAAGTCTGGTAGCAAATTCTGGTAGCACAAAGATTTGGGTAATGGACCCAAGTTTGTTTGATGGATAATGGTGAGTTTTGATATATTTTCAAATAAGACTATTCTAGATGGATAGTACATGTCATGCGATTTTCGTTGGCATGTGGAACGTCACATAACTCCTCATGGTTAGAGAGTTATGGCCATGTGAAGTTGGAGAACCCTCATGAGTCATTTAGAAGCCCCAAAAGGTCAAAGCAGTGAAAGTGTTTGCAAAATAAATTATTTAAATAATAAAGTTAATGGAGAACTCACTAAAATAAGGAAAGTGGGATGCTACATGAAAGTATAAATAAGAGGCAAGGCTCTCTCATTTAACCACACTTGAACATATTGAATATCTATTGTTGTGTAAGGCTTATTGCAAGTACTCATTGTTGCATCCGAAGTTGCAAAAGTATGAGGTAGCACGAAGGGTTGATGACGAAAGTTTCAGAATTACAACAAATACTAAAAAACCCTAATTTCTTAGGTGTACGCGGGCTGAGGGTGTATTAGGGTGCACACATAAGCATGTTGACAGTGTATTAGGGTGCGTACATACTCAGGCTGGCAGTGTATTAGGGTGCGTACATGAGGGTAAATCCATGGAAACGTGAGAAGATGAAGATGCAGAGGTTCTAGATTCTGAGATCAATCTCCCAGGAAGATCTATAGTGCTCATATACATAAGATCTATCCATTAGTTCAAAATGTATATCTTATTTCTATGAGTAGTTGGATTTTGATGTATGCATGAGAAATGGTTATGGAGATTTGAGGATTCTCCCTAGAGAGAGTAGTGGCTACATGGGATCTTTTGTATAAGTCATATCTAGAGAATTATAGTGCTGGTATATTTATAATTGATACTTCTTGTTAGAGTTGAAGAACATCTTGTATTTCTTGGCATATGGCTAAGGGTTTTTGTGGTACATGGTTGAGAGCTTGTATTTGTGAAGTGGTTGATGTATTAAGAGGTTGAATACCAGAAAGGGTTTGATGTCTAGATCATGTGAGGGTTATTATACTTGTTCATGATTACACACACTTATGGAACATGACTAGAGAGAGATATAATTATTTTGGGTAAAGGTTATGTCTGAGGATGCATGCACAGGGTACATATACAGTCTAGATACAGTGACATGTTACATATCTATGTGAAAGAAGTTACAGAGGGTCATAAGTTTTCTGAAGAAAGAAAACCCTAGTTTTCATAAGGCGTATGAAGGCTACATAACAGTTTGGTTGCGTACATATGCAGGCTACATAGCAGATAGGGCACATACACACGCATGCTGCATAACTATAGGCCATGTATCTGTTGTATTTGGTTGATACATGTTCAATTCAGGTACAGATTGATTGCAGGGAAGTTGTATAGGTTGGCGACAGGTCAGTGGTACAGGTTGGTACATTTGTACAGTGGTATATCTCACAGTGATAGTGTGACAGTGGTTCCATCATTCTACTTCTACGTCATGGTGATTGGACGGGGCAAGGACAGGTGGTTGTAGCCACCTTCCGGTTGTATTCAGAGAACATAGGGGGTTGTAGCATCCTTCTGGTTGTAGCCAAAGAATTGGGGAGTTGGAGCTTGCCTCAGGTTGTAGATTGAGAAACTAGGGGGTTGGAGCCTCCTTCCATTTGTAGCTAGAAAACAAAGGAAGTTGGTGCTTCCAATGAATGTAATTCTTAAAGATATATAATAAAAATCATTTTGTGGTTTTCTCCCGCTTTGGGTTTCCACATAAAACATTGGTGTACTGTGTATGTGTATAATTGTTCATTTGTTCATTGTTTATTTACTTTGCAATTATTGTATGATAATGCTACATTGATATAACACTCGCATATTGTGGTTAGAAAAGGATTGAATTGCTCTATTATTGATTCACCCCCCCTCTCAGTAATCCAACAGAATGTTCAGGAGTGTTTTTAGATTTTATTAATAGATTTTCAGGATCTGACACTGCTGCAACATGCTTAGGGTTTGGGTTTTTTATGGTCAGTTGTTTATTTGTAAAGGATGAGGAAATTGGAGGATTTTTAAGTCATTTTCCTTCTCTTTTAGTAGCCAGAATTACTACAGAGGAGTTGCCAGGGGAAAAATACACAGTCTCATCTAATTTTCCAAATTCTTGTCCACTATCAAGATTTAGATCTGATCTTTTCATTCTCCCAGGGAAAATATCTTCGTTCCTTCGTCCTTGGCAACAAAGCCAAAATATGTTAGTCCTTAAAGTTGCACTTGATTGTGAGAGGGAAAGATAGGGCACCATCAGATTATTGCAATGGTATTTTAAAGGTTTTTTTGAATAGGTTTTTAGAAAATGGTTGAAAGTTGGTTCAAGGATTTAAAATAAACATATAACTCAAGGTAAAAGAAAGTAAACATCCCACTGATTTAGTAAATGGTAGTCACTTTAATAGATCATATAGTAAGATAAATAAATAAAGGAAGGTGTGTGAGTATCTAGTTTGTCAACTCTCACATGAATTTCTTATTTCAAAATATCATTAAGAAACAAGAACATGTACTTGAAAACAATCTTGATTATGAACAAAAATAGTAAAATGTTCACTGTGTTACCCAGAATCAAGAAATCATATGCATTGCAACAAAATAAATGAATTCAATTAAGAAAATAAATAGATAAAGATATGAAATAAGATCTGACCATGAACATGCCTTTGCCATTTAGTATCAATACAAAAAATAGTCTTGTCTTATAGTGGAGTTTTTTACACAAAAGGTCCTTGAATGCCCAACTAATCCCCCTTATATAATCTTTCTTGTGTCTATTTAAAGCACACAGAGTATTCTTGTAGATCCTATTTTCTATTTTACAATTTTACAATAGGATCATGTCAATGACTATTTCCTATGAGAATAAAGCTTATACGAGAACTTCTAATGCCTATATTGTAGTAGGTTCAACAACCAATCAAAATATAGATTAGGAAACAATTTACAAAACTGTCAAATCCCACAAAAATAGGAACACTATCTTGCTGAGTTGATCCATCTAAGATACCAAAAAGTTTCATTTGAACCAAGCACTATGAACCAAACTGCTTTTCTTTACTTTCTGAGTAATAGCATCGAACAATCAAAACTGAGGCAGAGTCTCCTTGAATTGTCATGTTATGATGACTACAGTAGCCCTAGTGTCTCTTTGTTTGAGCTTGGTTTTTAGCACAACATTATGCCAATATAATCTTATATTGGATTCCCTTACTTCTTTAAGCAATGCCCTTTCCTCTTTCCTCTTTATTTTGAAATCTTGTATTTTTTCTTGCTATTTAGCATTCCATTGCTCAACAAAATATTTTTCTTTTTTCAATTGTATAATCATACTTTGCAGTGCCTTTTCTCTATCTTTTTCCTTCCTTGCTTCCACTTTGAATTCTGGATATTCCTCTATAGGGGCAGGTAAGTTCGGATCTATAAAAACTTGGTGTTTTCTTAGTTTAATTACATATTTAGAAGATAGTTGATAATTAAGGTCTTCTTCTTTAGTGATGTCAGAGTCTTTGGTTTCTGGAAGGTCTTGCAAATAGTCTAGTTCTGGAAAAATATCATTTCTCTCATCATAAACTGCATTTGTGCCTTTAAATATAGATTCAGATCCTGAAGCTGACTTTGTAGTTTCTCTGGTCACAAGTCTTCTAGAGTACTGTGCAATCTGCTTTGCCTTTTCTCATTTCTTCTTCTGTTCCTCAGATTCCTTCTCTGTCCCGTGTAAAGAAGATGCCACTGCCTGTTTTTTGATATCCTTCTTACAATCCTCTAAATTATCTTCTATGATTATGAGATTCTCCTTCTTTATGGAAGGATGAAACATGGCTTTTGAATGCAGTTTAAATTTATTGGCAGCTCTGGTAGAATTTCTTCTAGGACATTTAGATATAGGTGTTTTCCTTTTACTCTGTTTCTTACCTTTTGAATTCTTCTTACCTGTAGATTGTTGTTTCTATTTGGATGGAGTTTGAACTAGACTTGTGATGTGATCTTCATGTTCACCAAATTCCCTCTTTATATCTGGATCAGAATGGATGTCAGTCTCTTCATTCATTTTAGGTTTCTTACCTCGACTGGTAATGCCTTTCTCATCAACTTTACCCATAGGAAAATCACCAATAGCTTGTTGGGCTTGTAATTTTCTCTTGCCAGCATGAGTTATCCTAGCTCCAGGGGAATTTTCTTTCATCAAACCTTCAATGTCTTGAGAGGTTTGTTTCTCTTTTACAGGTTTCTTCCCCTTAACAATTTTAGATTTAGTTTCCTGTAGATTACATTTTACTGAATGGATTAACCAGTCCCAAGACCTATGGACTTCATTTAAGGAGAAAAC
>JASDQU010010273.1:12064-28698 GCA_032191745.1 Picea mariana | reverse complement strand
CTCACGCAAACACGCGATTGCGGGCATGCTCAAAGTTGTTTTGATACCAAACTACTTTTTATCCCAGAATTCACCTTGAGCCTACACGCATCCTTTCTCCAAAAACGTGGTTTGGATTGCGGCCCTCCCTTGAATTCGTAAAGCTCAAGCACCTTCTATCCCCACAATGTGAGGTGACCATCGATCTCATGATATTGACAATGCTTCTAAACAGGAAACTGAGATCTACCTCCAACAGTTCAGATCTCTTCTGACTTAGAGGATTTTCTAAGTATTCAAAGGCTTCGACCTTTGCTCCTCCTTCGAGTCCATCTATCGGGTCTCATCTTCATTCATGTAAGAATTATATCTTCTGAGATTTAGGAATTAGAATGAGTCTGTCTCCCACACACTCCTTGCGTTATCTCTTCTGAGATTTTCAATTTACTCAGTCTCCTAAGGGTCTCAACCCTTCTGTTTCCTTTCAAAGGAAAACTTTGTGCCTTCCTGGAAACCTTCTACTCAAAGCACACCTTGCTGAGAATTTTCTATAGAGTGTTCAACATCTCTGTTAGTATCTTCCTCTGATAATCTTCTCCCAAAACTCAACAAAGAGTTCTCAACGACTCTATCTCTCTCCGAACTCAACACAAAGTTCTTCCTCTACACTCCTTGCACTTCCATTGATGAAGGTTCAACGGTATCTCTCTTGAGCTTCTTAACATGACCAAGGTAACTTGTTGGCACTCATGAACGTTTTGAGGTTTGAAATTTGTTCCTCTTAACAAAATTTGCACTTGAAACCTTGGTCCAACAACCACTTATCCAACCCATCTAGGTTCAATGTTGAAACCATGGTTCAAAACTTGAGTTTTGTCCATTTCGACAACAAATCCTTCCAAAATTCTTGTTTCAGTTTCCAATAACATGGCCCATCGAGGCTCAGTGTTGTAACCATGCTTTGATACCATTTTGTAACATCCCTGGCCACCAACAGGCTGACCAATGCAACCTACACAACCTTAACTTAGCCTTGGCTGCTCTGATACAATTCTGTAACATCCCTGGCCACCCATAGGCCGGGCAATTCCACTACTGCGGAATATACACTTATATATAATATGAATTAAATGAAATTAACACATTTAACATAGAGTTACTGCCATCATACAGGCTTGAATAGAATTAATAGTGATTCATAATTGCAACGGAATACATGGAAACATACAAGCATCACAGACATGCATTTTAATTGAAATTAAACACATAATGATACTTATCTTGGAAACTGGAGTAACTCCACCAACTACGTGCAAACCTTCCACGAACCTCCCAGACATAGACCACGTTTCTCATCACGCTCAACAATGGGTCACCCTCGAACTGGGACCAAGCTCCACCCATGGCAAGGGAATCGTAGACTAGGCTGAGGTTATAGGAAAGTTGCACAGTACAACTAGAAGGATTCTCTCCAGGATCCTTCTTACGCCCACTACTCATGGACTCTCATTCCCCACATGCATGTTCCACTCGGGAGTATACAACTTCACAAGAACAATTCATTTGTGCTTCACCTCCCTCTCTGGGTCTCGACAACAGGATGGATCAGGAATTCTCAGAGATATGTAGTTGGTGTTGAACTCTCTCTGGGATAAAACCACTTCCCAGTAAACTCTCTCATCTGGAGAGAGCTTCTCACAGGCTTGACAACCTGCCTCTTCAACCACGGGCCTTAAAAACCGCTTCTTCAACCATTTTTGACTCAGTTCCGGCAAGGCTCAGCAAGGAACAGAGAGTACCAACAAACCACACTTAGCCAAGGCACTGCATGGCCACAAAAAACAACAATTCAACACTCATTCACACAGGGATGACAGTAACAACAACATATGGGCATGGCCCTGCAGGTGGCAACAACCCAGGCTAAAAAACAACACGAATAAGGCGATTACCTAGGTGTCGGGTTCCTCAGAAGAAACTGAATGAAATCACGGATGAACTGCGTGGCCACAACAACCCACAGTTACCTCACCACAGAGCTCAGACAAAAATGGGATGCTCGGGCTTCGGAGAAGACATGGCTCAGTCCACGGGTTCTCACTGGGTTCAAGGTACGTGACTATGCAAAGGTTGAACAAGTTAGACAATGGATTAGTCCACTGGTTTTCCCCACTGGTTTCAAGGTGTGCGACTAGAGAACAAAACACAGAGACCAGACGGAATTCACGGGAATACATTGGTCAGCTTCACAGAGGTCTCACAATTTTAGGCTTTAGAGTTACATGAGGTGTGCATGCAAAGATTAGACGCAAAGGCAACACGGTTCAGACAGCGGACACAAGAATGGAGGATGAACCCCCAACACAACTGACTTTTGTAGCTTTAACTGCATGCGCCTAGGTCGACACTTGTCTTCCTAGAGCTACATGCACTACATTTGCATTCATTCCCCTTTCCCAGGAACTTAGGACAACACTCATCAATTGTCCACCTTAGCCTTTAGTAAATAATAATAATTTGTTATCCCCTTTAGAGGTAAGCCCCCTAGCTTAGGCCCTAGGCACACACACTTAGCCTCCTCCCTTACCCAACCTTGTGGAAGATTAGTCCCCCATCACTCTTTCTTCGTGGTTGGTCTGCACCTGGCGATGTTTATATTTGATTAATGATCTGCATAATTACATATACAAAATTAGGCTCCTGGCCTTTAACACCTAGGTTGTCTGGCCTAATAAACACATAAGCCCACCAACTTATATACACTTGGCTCACCAACCTATAAACATAGTTACAATTCATAATATAATTGGGGCATGTCCTTAGGGATATTGCACAGGCTATATCATGATCAAATCATGAGAAACATCATCAATATCCAACTGGATAGTCTCCATGGAAATCATAACAATTCCATCCAATATAACATTATTGTGTCTATTCATAGCAGTATACAACTACTATCCATTGGTGAAAAACCACTCTCAATAGCACATTGCTACTAACCAGTGACCCACATTAACTATTAGTGTATCACATCCACCACGGTAGCATACAACTACTATCCAAATACATACAGACTCTACAACAATCATATCATCTGATATCAATCTGCATAAACAATATCATGATACAAACTGAGTCATCTGGTCCATTCTTCCACTCACATCTGTGAGATATGGAAGAGCATATTCCCTCAGAAAATAAAACATCAGTCATGGGATATATGGAATATTCTTCCCAATCATAGAATAATAATTGTCCATGATTTCTGAGCCTAGACCATTCTCCTAACTAGGCCATTCCTCCGACACTAGTCATAGTGCAACCTGGAGAGAATGAGCTTCCCCTAGGGGATTCCTTTCCTTGATTGTTAACCTGGACCATTCACCTCAATAGGCCATTCCTCTGGCACTAATCATAGTAAAACCTCGAGAGCATGAGTCTTCCTTAGGGAAATATTGTCCAGACCATTTCCTAAGGAAATGACTGTCCTGCACCAACCTCCAAAATACACCATTCTTCGAAACTACTCACAACTATGAACTTCGAAAGAATGACTGCCCGAAGAGGCAAACCATTCTACTTGACCACTAATTAGAGTGACTTCCAAGAAGAATGATTGTCCTAGACCATTCCCCCACACTGACCACAAGGGGAATAGTTGTCTATGGTACATCAACAATCTATCAGACCATTTTCATTACGAAAATGATTGTCTGATCTGGACCATTTTTTCAACTGGAAAATGCTTTTCTGTAAGAAATCTCGAACTACTTTTTGGATTGGAAAGGAACTAGCCAACCTAGACCATTTTCGAAACTGAAAAATAATTGCCCTGTTGATATTTTTGATAGTCGTGGGAGGTATTAACCTCCACGTGTAACCTTTACAAGACTAGAATATTCTGGGAAGCAAGAGAAACCCTAAAATCCTTGGACATAACCCTAGAAGATAATTCAGCTAAAGAGAATAATTAATATTGAGTTTCTATCCTCTAGAAAGAGAAGTTGGCCCACAAAGCTAAGGAAGAGTAGTATACATATAGGATGCTAGAGCTCATTTGGACACATAGCTCACAACTGCAGAAATTCAGTAAGTGCACAAGTTTGGAGAGTAGTTGCAGTTGCAACTACTGCAACTATTATTTTCAATTTTAGGCTTGGACTTTATCTTGTTTATGGTTTGGAATTTATACTTGGTATGCTATCTCTGGAGAGTGGTACGTTACCTTGATTGGATTTTGGACAGAGGGTTTTCTTCCAAAATTATTCTCTCTGTCAAGGTTAAGGTGGTCGGGGGTGGCTTCGGCCTATGGCTAGGTGACAATATTGCTATATTGTTTATGGTTAAATGAGCACACCTATTATTTCTAATAGTTTATGGGACCACACTATATTTGGATAGTCTAACTGCAGGAAGATAGATTGGGAGGATTTTATCAGTTACAATTGTAGTTGCATTAAAAGTTTTTTCTGCAGCAACGAAACCCTAACGCTCTTGTTAAGGCACCTTAAGTGAAGAGCTTGACCTAATTCTTGGATAGCCTAGTGAACCCTAGCCTAGCGCACCTCCTATTACTTTCAGCAAGCTAAGACGTCAAGTTTGATTTTTTTATCAAAGTCAAAGGTTGACCAAGTTAAAGCAATATGACTTACTCTATGAAGTCAGAAAATAAGTTAGAAGGGGATTATAACTTCAGAGCATGGAAGACAAGGATTGATCTCATCCTTGCCAAGAATAAAGTGTTGGATATCGTGAAAGGAAAGATCATGGCACCAACGTTTGAACAAGGAAAAGAGAAGGAACCTCAAAACGTCATAGTTATGGAGAAGTTCAAGAGAAATGAAATCAATGGCATGAGTATCATAGTGGACTCTGTAAAACACCACTTGATACCCTACATCTCTCATCTTGACTCATCTACGAAGATGTACGATTCCCTAACTAACCTTTTCTCACTAAGAAACTTTGGACAAGTAACGAGTCTGAAGAATGAGCTCCGTGACATGAAAATGAATTATGAAGACATCATAACATCATACTTTGTAAGAATATCTTTGTTAAGAGATCAACTACAATCACCCAAATTGTAGAAAAGGAAATTTCACCCTAGAATTAGAACGATGGTTCTCAAGCTCCGCTAGATAGATAGTCCAGATATCTTCTCTTTGAGCTTCAACTATTTATTTTGAATACATCCAACACACACAACCCTTCATATATCTCGACGTTGAAACGTCGAAATACCTCTCCTTCCTCCATGTGTCTCCTTCTTGATCGAAGGCCAAGATGTCTTTGGGACTTCAAGAATTTTGAAATTTCACCAAAGTGCCACATGCCCAAACTATGGATCTTTTTCCATGCATCGCCCTCCCACAGACGGTCAAGATGGACTCTAGCCTTCAGGCCTTTGGGAGTCCTAAAAAATGTTCTAGTCTGTTTTGTTCGGAGTGTCGAACCTTCAGACCTCTGGATTTGCTACCACGTGTCCTCCCCTGATCAATGGTCCACAATACTTCAGGCCTCTGAGATTTGGTTCTTTCTATTGCACCACACCCCAAATATCCCAGAGTGTCAACCTTCTAGAGTGTCAGATCTTCTGACATGTGCCCTCAACTGTCAATGGCCCATATCTGCTTTAGGTTCCGACAACTTCTTTCCCAATTAATTCACTTTGCAAACCCTCTAGAGTGCTAGACCTCTGGAGTGATGAGACCTAGCGACACATCTCCTCCTCCAATTAACGATGGAGATATTAGCCGCTACTCCAGGCTTCAGAAGCTTTGACTGCTCCACCTTGACTTCCTTCCGAGGTATCAATATTTCAGAGTACTAGATCTCCTTCCATGCATCCTTTGCAATGGATAACTACGATGACCTCCTGGACTTCAACACTTCAGGAGTCTGTCCACTTTCACACATGCACTCTCTAGTTCCTCTGGAGTATGATATCTCCTACCACTTGTCCCTCGCAATGGATGGATGATATCTTCTCCGATGTTTGGAGTTTGATTGATCGTTTTCACTATAACACTGAGTGAGCTTGGATTTCTTACCTTATGGACTTCACAATCTGGTGAAATGTGTCCTCTCACTTCAACGGTGAGGATTTTCTTCGGGGATTCGACAACTTCTCCCCCCACACCTTGAATATTTTGTAGTGCTAAAGCTCCAGACCTCCTCCAATCTACGAACATGTTTCCCTCTCAAATGTATGGTCTTGATTTACTCTGGATCCTGGGACTTCGGGAATACTACGCTTAAGTATAAAATAAACCTTCAGACCTCCGAAGTTCGAAGTACCATCAGGGTTAAAACACACGCTACTTACCTGGATCTACCTACTCATGATCCTCGATCCTAGATCCAATGTATAGGATATTTCCTCCACTGTGTGCGCTCCTCCTCAAGTTTGGACTCTGATCTAACGGTCCAGATCTGTTCTAACAACCCATCCAATCACTGTTATAGTTCCTCCTCTCTGCTACTACACTTTCCTTCTGAATGAAGGATTTTCCTCAAAATTTTTCAAAGGCTTGGCCTTTGATCCTTCTCCTCTGCAATATTGACTTCTTGACCTCTACTCACACTCTTTCTCCTGAGCTTTGGACTTTGAAATAAGTCCTCTTTGTGCTCACCTTGAGCTTCCCTCATAGTCCATGACTTAGACTGGTTTCTCCATCTGCACTCCTTGTAGAGACTCTATGCATAATCACACTATCTCTCCTAAGATTATACGTGCTCAACTTCTAAGGGTTTTTGCCCTTGTCTTCTTTAGAAAGGTCTCGTGCCCTCCTGACACTCTATGCTCATTTTTTTGAGCTTTATGGACTTTAGAAATGGTCCTTGTGCATTCCTGACACTGGCTTCTCTTCGAGTCTTATACTCCAAAGAGTTCAACCATGCACTCATTGCGTCAGTCTCCCCTGAGACTTTCTCAACACTTATCTAAGTGTTGGACTAGTGCACTCCTTGCACAAGTCTTCTCTCGAGTCCTGAAATCTTCAGGCTCACTAGTGCACTCCTTGCACTACTTGCAAAACTTTTCTCCAGAGTGTTTAGTAACTCTAGTCCTCCTTCTCCTCCAACTAGCTATTGGAGTGTTTAGTAACTTTGATGTGAAGTCCTTGCACTATTCCTTCTGAGCTTTAGAATGGCTCTGGTGTGCCCACCTGACACACTCTTCTCTGAACTCAAGAGAGAGTTCAAGTGCACCCCTTGCACATGCTTCACATAGTTTTCTTAACTCTGGTGTGCACTCCTTGCACAAGCCTAAGAGCATATAACTACTCAAAATATCACCAAGATAGATAATTCTATCTAAACCTACAATTGTAACCTACAGAAAAACACAAAAAACAAAGAAAAACATTCAGAAAACAACCATTCATTATACATAAAAACACAAACACCTCATATGCAGGAAAAAATTCTTTTGTATTAATTCTGAATGAATGCTTATATACAAATATTTACAAAGGCTAGACTTCAATAGAGTCTTCGACACTTTCTCTCCTCTCATCCCTTGGGCTCCCTCTACTCGCTCATCCTAATGAATTTTGATACAAGATATTTCTACAAAAGAGAGGCTCCTCGAGCCTTCCCTCCAACTACCTACTCACATTGTGTTATGAGGAAAATCTCTCTATGGCTAGGGTGAACCACAACAGATAGGTATGAATGCATAAATCAACTCAATTCCAGCATATGCTATTTAAACTAATGTGAAAGAGAGATAAGAAAGAGGCCTACCTCGTCCAAACGTTCGATGATGTCCACTGTTGAGCACTTTGACCCAAAGATTTATACGTGCAAGAAGTTCTCAACAAACAAGAAAAGAAAGCATATAGTGATGTTATAACAGGTTAGTACATTAGATAGCATAATCCATCAATATACAAAAAAAACATTCCCATGGATCATAACAAATATATTTGCAATATGCCAATTAGACGGGAAAGGAGTATTTGTATTTATAAATGATCAGCAAAAGTGAAACATTACATAATTTCATGTCGGCATGGTTTGAAACCAAGAAATCGAGTTCCTTCCAACTAGGCCTCCACTACATCAATCCTCCACCAAAGGAAAGATCATATAAGGGAGACAAATATATTCTCCATCAATAAGGGAAGAGCTTGGGGGATGAAAATTGTGTTCAGATTTAAAGGAAAAAGGGACGCAGACTCAATAATTAAGTAATAATTTCTCCAGAGTAACTTTTCTCTCAAAGTTGAATTCTCTCTTTCTTTTCCATAGCTTGGAATTGGCTTCTTTATAGCCTTCAAAATGCAACTGAAGGGTTGAGTTGAAACATTTCCAATATGTGGAAGGGCAAGGATCAAAGATCTCATGTCGTGACATGGAAACTCGACATTTAATTTTTATTTTCTATCACAAATCCCGATGTACGTGGGATGTAGTGGAGTAGCCAACGTATATGCTTGTTGTATAGCATGCAAGGTGTGTAAAAGTGGAAAAATATTTATTTTTGTCTCTGGATTTATCAATCGGGGAAGGTAAGTCTGCATGGGGGAATGGAATAAGGCCCTCTCTATAGGATTGCATAGGGTGATGCAAATATTGATATAACAGATGCCCTCTAATGTGTGAGGTTAGAGGAGAATCTGCAATGGCTGAAATACATTATAAATAACCCAGGAGTAGAGTGGTAGGGAACCAATTGGACGAACTCGATCGCTTATTACATTTTATACTAAATTTGCATACATCGCTGCCAAAATACATTGTATATCCATGTGAAAAATTTACCAAACAAGTTTCTGTGGACATGAATAGGAAAACACAAATGTGGTTACATGACAAAAAGTTGTCATAGTCATGAACAAGGCCCAGTAGAAATAGTATCAAAACCAATCTGAAGATATTTGTATACCATGGAGTACAATCTGATCTCCCATGATCACTGCAGTCATATAGGTACTGGTCCAAGCTGTGGCCACCTAGTGATGTCTTCAAGTCTTCTACACAATCCACCAAAGGTACAGTTCTACATCATGTGAATAAAGGAGTTGAGGTCAAACACAATGAGACATTGTTTGATTACCGGTCATTGATGTATACCATTAACAAACCTGAGACACCCTACCGATAATGAAAGTAGGTATCAAGGCAGCGAGTACATTATTACAAGTGTGAATAGGGGAGTCAGTGTCGAACACCTGAAGAATCCATCGATTAGGAGACATTAATGTATTCCCAACTATCGATGGCGAGAGAGCCTGCCACTAATGACTGCAAGCCTCAAGGTACTCATAAGACTTTAGGTCTTGTTTCCAGGTAATGGGCTAATGTCGATGGAAAAATACTCATTGAAAGGAGAGCATTAAGGCATCTCTCATCAGTCAACACGAGGTACAAAGCAGGAGCTTCATGATTGGTTGAAATCAGACAAAGAATAAGTTTCACGAACCAATGACCCAGTGCATCTTTTGCATGTGCCAAGTGAAAGAGGTACACGAAAAATACCCTCTAAATAGAAACCAATGATGAAAACTGCATACAAAGGTGAGGAAACCACTAGTAAGGCTAATGGCATCCAAGAAATTGCACGAATCCCAATGTGTGAATAGATGTCTTGCCGTCAAACACAAGGGAAACCGCCCAATCAACAACCAATGATGAAATGTCGACTATTGGGTTCAAGGTGACCTACCAATGATGAAAGTAGGATCAAGGTGCATGATAGGAATAAAGTATCATGTGATTCTAAGACAAACTTAGGGCATGGTCGACATGCAAAGTCAAGATTTCTAAGGAGTGGCTGACACAGGTTGATAGACTTCCTTTGAACAAGAGCATGAGACATATGGTGGACTCTGGCAGCATAGATCCAATGATAAAATAATGATATGCAGGAGGCATCAATGAAGTTCTCTGTAGGGACTATATGAGTAACCATTCGGTAGAGAAGACTCTGTAACGAGCTCATCTTCCTAAGGCCATGCTAAACCAAAAATTATGGTGAATGGACTCAAATAACTTTGTGTTCTATTCAAAGGCGACACGACTGTTGCCAATATAAGATAATACTCCCTTCCCGCCCGTCGTTTTTTTTTTTTTCATAACAAACGATTGCTATGATATAGAGGAGGAAATGAGTGTCGCAAGTAAGAAAAACTAGTTCCAACAGTGGAACATACCTATGATTAATGCAGGGAAGTGCATGCAGGAGATGGATACTTGGAGAATGTTCCCTCCTAGGTATAGGGTTTCAAATTGCAAAGGATATAAACAAGGATCTGCTTGGTTGAGGATGCAAAATTGCTAAGGCAAATGGTCTGTAATGCAAAGAGAGAACCGATTATAGGCTCAATACAGCAAGTAGGGGCATGAGATGCAATCACAACTTAATGCCAAAAAATGTCCTTTTTTATGTCTTTTAGTCTTCTTGGTGTGAAAAAGGGATAAACTCTTGCCAAGTAGACATATTTTCAAATCCAATTTACAAGTGTGAAAACAACAAGTTCACTCGATGATATTTTATATTTTTGGTAACGAGTTGGAAAAGAGCTTAACGAAGACTCATGATCTTTCAAATCCAATTTAACGAGTGTGAAAGGGACAATTCACTCGACAATATTTTATCTTTTTAAAGACGAGATGGAAAAGAGCTTAAATTAAACTCGTTTGGGAGTCCATGGGGTAAAAGGTCGCATGTTTATGAATGAGAAATGAGGCTCAGCATAAATTCAAGTACCAGTTGTGAGGGACTCCCAGATCTGATGAAAAACAAATCTCTGCATGGGAACCAAATGTAGTAGGGGATCTAACTAGGGCACCCATGTCTAATAAGTCTCTACCACTTGATAATGACAGAACTTGTTAGCAGATGGAGGGTTCTGTGTCACAACAAATGGGTTCGTACCTAGGGCATACAAAGCGACAATTATAGGATAATGTGGAAATGCAGAGAGGAATGGATACTTATTCTATATGATGGGTAATGAATATACCTGCCCAAGGTGACAAACAGTCGACAAAGTACTGAAATCTGCAAGAATCGCTAGTTAAAATTGCAAAAACCAACTCGATCTAAATTTGTATTAGTCCATTAGGTGCAAAAAATTGTTTAAACTATAGAAAGTGGGTAAAAATGATTTATAAATAGTAATAAAATCAGAAATTACTATACCATTTTGATTTTTTACCCGACTAGTGCAAATTGGACCAAAATTGCTCCAAGATTCAAACGACGATTGCAGGAGCATCCGTCGATGAAATAATGAGCCATCTGGATCAGGTAATTCTTGATCTCTTCCTCTTCAATTTCAATGGATTGCATTTTTGAATTAGGTCTTAAATTTTTAGTTATTCAAAGCACAAATCATAGATTTCGGTGTACGCAGGCTGAATTTGATTAGGTCGCGTGTATGACTAGGTATACACTCTTGTGTGAACTACAGGGTGCATTTATTGATCCCTACATGAGATTGTGTGCAAAGGAAGCCGTGTACATGCAAGAAAATGACCAAAATGAAGGATTGTAACTCAAAATTGTGTTTGTCTTTGACAAGATGGTGCTTGAATGTTGAGAAAGGGAACATGAGGAGGTTGATGCCGCTATAGATTGAGATCGGGGGGCCTAAATGGCCTTAAAGTGATGTGGTTTGTATAAGTTTGGGGCACTCAAAGGAATGAGAGCCCAAGTGAGGTTGTTGGAGATGTTGGTGGGTTACTGGGACCCTGATAATGAGAGATTCAAACTTGATGGGAAACCATTGATAATTGAAGTAGAAGAAATTTACTTTTTGACTGGTCTGTCATGCCGGGGGGAGGTTGTGAACCTCAAGTCGCAGGGAGAAGGTAGAAGGATGAAGATAGAAGAATATATCGATGCCCATTGTGTAGCAAGGACTCCTAAGGTAGGGATTCAAGTCCCTATATGGGCAATAAACAACCTCAGTCTGAAGATCATTGTCCTAGTTTTGATCAGGATCATAGGTTCGGCCTCATTGCACCAGAAATCGAGGTCGCTCATGTTTTATGCAGTGCAGTGTGCGAGACCCACAGTGTACGATTGGTGTACCTCACTATTGGCCAATATGAAGAGCCAGTTGAAGGAGTGTAAACATGGGGGTAAAAGGAATTTCTGGTTTGCCTCCATCTTGTGCAGTTTCTTTTTCGAGTGGGTTTCAGGTTTGGGACCTAGAGTGGAGATTCTTCCACGGGGACCTCGCGATCCGACCATGGAATGGTGGACCGAGGTGATGAGGTGGCAGGGAGGAGGTAGGGTTTCAACACCCTACAATGAGGACTTTTTCTATTGTTGGCGATGGAAGGTCATCACTTTGGATGACTATCCCTATGAGGGGATCGACTTTAGAGGAGATCCATACATGCCACTTCCACCAGGGTCCGCCTACGGTGACATAGGTATGTCAAAAAGTTTTTACATATTTCATTTTTTTGTATTTTTGTATAATTAGGACAAAAATGATTTTGGATGGTGGTTAAGTATTGACTTAGACATTTGTGTGTTGTAGACGTGGGTCCACAACGACCAGAGGGTTTCCCTCGACATCGACGGAGGAACTGGGGAGATGAAGCAGCGGGAGGAAAAGCCGAGAGGGTGCTACAAAATGTGCAGGGAAACCTGTCACTTCTGAATCACAGGATACCCATGGTTCAGGTAGAGAATCTTCCCGAAGCCATGCAACGATAGGTGGTTGGTGTACCTAGGGCATGGGTACGACTCTTTCAAAGTCTCGTAAATGCTGTGATTTGCTACCGTTATGCACATCCGGCGCCACAGGCATAGATGTCGTGGGATATTATGATACCGACTGTATATGTATTGAGGGTGTTATCACCATTTTATACTTTAAACACCATATTTTTTGAAATATATAAAAGGGGATCTTCGGATTTACTTATATTTTACAATGTGTACATTAGTTAGATGGTTTTCTTTGCTTTTAATTATGTGACAAATGCCAATCTAAAACATAGTTAGCATAAGCATCAGATACATGATTAGAACTCCTAGGAATATGATAATATGTAATAAAATCAAATTTTCCTTCTAAAAGACGTGCCCATAGGAATCGTCGGAGTAAAGTAGGATCACGCATGCACTAACGACCATTCAACTGACATAATACTAACTGGGAATCCATGCACACTTCTAATGAATGAATGCCATGTGAGATAACATCGTGTAAAAGTTATATAATGACGCTATATTTGGCCACATTATTCATGGATGGCCCTAAGCATACGCTTCCTGAAGACACCAATAGACCCTCAGAAGATTAAACAACCCAAGCGGTGGAAGCCAAGTTCCGTGTATGACGACTGGCCCCGTCTGTGAATCCTAAGTACACTGATGACTCTGTTGACATCTGTCAACCAAGTGAAAACTCAATAAGAAACCCAAAGATGAAAAAGAAACGATATTTATATACTAAATTACATTAGTATACAAAGAGTTCTGCCCAAGCCTGGGGCTCAAGCGTAGTATCTTTTCAAGTAGAGCCCATTTTTGGGCTCGACCAAATTATTCCCTTCATAATGTTCTAACTCATAGGCCCCTTTTTCTATAACACATCACACGATGTAAGGACTATTCCATATGGGTTTAAACTTTCCTTCCCACAATGGTTCTTTGGGTTGATCATATAAGAGGACCAAGTCACCCTCATCGTACAACCGAGGACAAACAGACTTATTGTACTAGACATTGACATGTCATTTGTTCGCCTTGATAGTCATAGATGCCTCTTGACGTTGCTCATCAAGACTCTCTAGGTATACAAGGCATCGCTCGAGATCAGAGGTGTCAGGTAGGAGCGCGACTGCCAACTTAAAAGAAGGAATTTTTCATTCAATGGGTAATATCGAATCCACACCGTGTACTAACTGGAAAGGAGAAAATCCAGTGGCAGTCTTGAACAAGGTTCAGTATGCCCAAAGTGCAGGATGTAGCATGATGTGCTAGTTAGATCTACTCTAACTGACATGTTTTTGCAAAATGGTCTTCAGAGACTTGTTGACGGCCTCTACTTGTCCATTTGATTGGGGGTAATAAGGAGAAGAATGAACATGTTTGAACCCCTGTTTAGCTGCTCATTCTTCCATCATCTCACTCTGAAAGTGACTGCCATGGTCAGTGACAATATCACTCGGGATACCGAACCAGGCGATAATCTGATTGAATACGAAGAAGGTTATAGTGTTCCCATCAGATTTAATTGTTGGCATGGCCTCAACCCACTTAGTAAAGTAGTTGACGACCACAATAATCCGATGATTCCCCCCAGCTGAAGTTGGGTTGCAATCGATGAAGTCCACCCCCCACTTGGTGAAGGGACCTATGGTAATGACTGGGTGAAGAAGGGCTGGATGAAAGTGCATTTTCCAAGTGAACACCTGGCAGGGGTGACACTTTTTAACTGCTTCGATACAATCCTTAAATATAGTTGGCCAGAAATAACTGGCTCGCAAATTTTTTTGGGTTGTCACAAGCCCAGATAGATGACCACCATAGGCCCCAGTGTGGCAATCATTCAGAACAGAATCAACTTCTCCATGAGTTAAACAACGACACAAGATATCATCTATTCCTCGACGATACAAATTGTCACCGACGATAGTATATTTCTTAGCTTGGTATCTTATACGTCGTCGATCATCTCGTGAGAGATGCTGAGGGAAACTCAATGTCTAAAGATAGAGCATGATGTCTCCATACCAGGGGTCAGATGATGAGACAAGAAAAATGTGTTCATCCGCAAACAAATCAACATGGATAACGTCCTCATCTAATCATGGAAGATCGGATATTAGCTTTGCAAAGACTAGGGATTTCTTGGATTTCGCGGAAGAAAAGTCGAGATCAAACTCATGTAAAATGAAAATCCATTTATTGTATTTCCCCCCTATGATACGTCGAGTAAGTGTTGATTAAGGTTGGTTGTCATTGATGTCAACCCTCGAAGAAAGCCCCGTAGCACAAAGGTTTGGGTAATGGATCCAATATTGTTTGATGGGTAACGATGTGAGTTATGATATATTTTCAGACAATACTATTCTATATGGATAGTGCATGTCATTCCATTTCTGGTGGTATGTAGAATGTCACATAACTCCTCACGGTTTGAGAGTTATGGCCTTACGAAGTTGGAAGACCCTCATATGTCATCTAGAAGCCCCAAAAGGTCAAAGTAGTCAAAGTGGTTTAAGAGATTTTAAAAGATAAATAATAAAGTGAAGTGATGAGTGTATTATAATTCAAAGTGAATACAAAATAATTTTTTTCAATAATAAATTTAATGGATAAATTAGAAGTGGACCCAACCCTAAAATAAGGAAAGTGGGCCAAGTGACCTAAAAGATGTTTTTAAGGAAGCCACTTGGAGAGTACAAATAAGAGGAAAGACTCTCTCATTTGAAACACACTTGAGAATATTGAATATCTATAGGTGTCTGAGGTAACCAAAGGATATCTAAGCCGAAATTCTGAGGAAAGTGAAGAAAAGAAGGCCGAAATGCAAGGAAGGATAAATTCTTTTGATGGTGCTTTCTAAGGTATGTTATTTACAAGTCATCTCACCATTTTCACTATAACTTTTTTTATATAATGATTCAGATCCTGAAATTGCTATGCAAGTGAGAAAACATATCCAAGTATATGTGGTAAACAATTCATCTCATGGGTCGTTGTATTTTGGGAGTTACACTTCGTGGAAAATAGGGTTTGTGGCCAGTCCTATAACTAGTCAAAATCAGGTGTTTCAGGTAAAAACATCATAACTTATTCATAATAGATCCACATTCAGTGAGAAAAAATGTGTTGGTTAGGGTACAGTCTTTAGTATTATGTGTAACATTTTCATATCAATTCATCAAATAATGTGTGGGGGTCATGCTCTACGAGGTCGCTCTCTAGAATAATCTAGAATTCAACAAGGTATGCCATTTTTGCTATAAATCCTTTTCTAAGAGGTTCCAAGTAGTGAAACCTGGAGGAATTTCATAAAACACACTGAATAAAATTGTATATCAGTTTCAGATCTTTATACATTACCAGTTCAAAGTTATGATTACTTCAAGTTAGGGTTGTTGACTAATCCAAAACTAGCCATGTGAGACTAAAGAAAAGTTTGATGAAAATGCTAGTCTCTTGTTTTTAAAGTTAAGGAAGGTTTGCAGGAATGTGATCATATACACGAGGTCTATTACAGAGCTACAAATCATATTTGGATGATGAAATTGATGAGGGCTTTTGGTTGTGGTACATGTTGAGTACATGGTTGAGACAAGTAGTTGNATGATTGGTACATACTTGGTACATGGTTGGATGCACTTGTTTATGGTACAGGTTGATTATAGGTTGGTGCATGGTTGATGCACTTGTTTATGGTATATGTTGATTATAGGTTGAGGTACAGGTTGATGCATGGTTGATGCATGGTTCAGATTTATTAGTACAGGTTTGCAACGATATATCTCACAGTGATAGTGTGACAGTGGTTCCATCATTCTACTTCTACTTCAAGGTGGCAGGATGGGACAAAGACAGGTGGTTGTATCCACCTTCCGGTTGTAGTCGGAGAACATTGGGGGTTGTAGGCTCCTTCTGGTTGTAACCAGAGAATTGGGGAGTTGGAGCTTCCCTCAAGTTGTAGCCTGAG